>CM060248.1:47758519-47918014 GCA_030684275.1 Acipenser oxyrinchus oxyrinchus
CAATTACATCCCAAAAAGTAGACAAATCTAAATCTAAAACAAAATGGCCAAAATGGTTTAATGTTTTTCGCGGTTTGTAAACGTTACAGAAAGACACTTCTGCACATTATCTACCCCTCTCCGACACAGACCTTTACTAAAAATTACTAAAATCTGAGACCTCATTATTATTATTTTTTTGTACTCCTGTTCTGCTGAAAAAAATAAATAAATAAAATGAATTCAGTGTCGTCTACAGTGTCTATAGAAAGTCTACACCCCCTTTCAAAATGTTCACCTTTTGTTGCTTTATAGCCTGGAATTAAAATGCATTAAAATATATAGTTTTTTCCATTTATCTACACATCCCACAACTTCCAAGTGAAACAAATATTCTAGAAATTTGTAGAAAATTAATTAAAAATAAAAACTGAAATAGCTTGGTTTGATAAGTGTCCACCCCCCTTGTAATACCAATCTTAAAATTAGCTCAGGTGTAACCAATCACCTTCAAAATCACACACCAAGTTAAGTGGCCTCCACCTGTGTTAAACTGTAGCGATTCACATGATTTCAGGATAAATTCAGCAGTTCCTGTAGGTTCCCTCTGCTGGGTAGTGCATTTCAAAGCAGAGACTCAACCATGAGCACCAAGACACTTTCAAAAGAACTCCGCGACAAAGTTGTTGAAAGGCACAGATCAGGGGATGGGTATAAAAAAAAAATATCAAAGGCCTTGAATATCCCTTGGAGCACAGTCAAGACAATTATTAAGAAGTGGAAGGTGTATGGCACCACCAAGACCCTGCCTAGATCAGGCCGTCCGATCAGTGCATCACCCAAAGAACACCATCCCTACTGTTAAGCATGGCGGTGGCAGCATCATGTTATGGGGATGTTTCCCACTGGCAGGGACTGGGGCACTTGTCAGGATAGAAGGGAAAATGAATGGAGCAAAGTACAGAGAAGTCCTTGAGAAAAACCTGCTGCCCTCTGCAAGAAAGCTGAAACTGGGACGGAAGTTCACCTTTCAGCATGACAACGACCCAAAGCACACAGCCAAAGCTACACTGGAGTGGCTAAGGAACAAAAAGGTAAATGTCCTTGAGTGGCCCAGTCAGAGCCAAGTTAAGTGAAGATTCCTGAAAATCCTTACATCTATGCATATGTTGTTTTGTTTTTTTTTGCCCAGCAGCTCTTTCACACACAATACATCTTGCCGTCTCGATAAACAACCCATGGATACTTCATCTCCCACTCAAAATTATAAGAACGTATTTTTTGTTTGTGTTGTTCTGTATTACTACTGCTTGCAACTGCTTCGGTCACTGTAGTACTCGTACAGTCAGAAGTAGATGGCGGAGATGCAGATGGGTGACCTTCTTCATGAGAATATCCTGAAGATGCTGACTGCTTTGCAAAAAAACTTCCGATTGACAACTGACTTGCTGTCAGTGTAAACTCTGCACTAGGTATTCATTTTTATGCTTAAAAAAATCAGTCAGGATGTTAAACTAGTGCGGAAAATAACAAAAGCACAACATTAAATTAGGAGACTGCAAAAATGAAATGTGAGTTAAAAGTAGGATCAGGGATGAGCAATTCACGTAATTTGTCAGATCTGTTTGAAATAAAATTAAAAAGGGACCATAATTAGGCTCAGGCAAGATATGAATAAAAGAAAAGATTGCTGTGTTTAACAGCTTTTTCTGAGTTTAATAAATTATGAAACAGAATCAGCTAAATGTGTCACCTGATTAAAAATAAAACCCAAAAACTTCAAGCCCTATTTATGTGTGTTTGCATTTACTTTTTCCAGAATACTTGTTTTATTTATTAGCAATATCGACCTCTGTTAATATGGGGCATAACAAAATACAGTGCATTGTGGGCTACTATCGTATTCATTTCCACTTTTCATTGCGCTGCTAGGAACTGTAACCAAACTATTCTACTAGTATCAGTGTGTGTACGCATTACTCCTGACTGAACATGAAACAGTACTTCAGTGTGGACATTAGTTTGAACTGGATTAATTAAAACGTTTGAGTATGGTTCTCAAGATTGGTTATGTTGTGTGGACAGGGCCTTAAAAGTAAATATCCTTAATATTGTTAGCAAAGCCAAATATGAGGCTTACTGCTGCCACCTACAGGACTGGAGTGTACATTAACTTTAGCACCGCCATAGCCGCTTTTTGAACGGCTTTTGCAATTCAAATTTAAATATCTCCGCGTATGTGAATATCTGGTGCATGTCCTTAAGTGTTACTAAATATTTGAATTAAATACCCATACGGTGTTTCAGCTGCAGAATCGTAAAACACTCTAAGCTCTGCACAAATCAGTGACCATCGGGACTGATGCTAAACGAAAACCAGACTGTTGCATTTTACAACGCAACGAAGTACAGTGTGGATATACTGGATCAAATGGCACATCTGTATTCTGTCAAAGGTGGTACTCGCAGGTGGCCTGTGTCTTTTTTATAATGTTTTGGAACTGGCAGCCATCAACGCTTTGGTTTTGTACAAGGAGAGCACCGGCAACACAATCACTCGGAGGGACATCATTTTGCATCTAGCCCTGGAGCTACAGCAGAAACATTTTGATAAAAGAGACACAAAAGCCGGCTCGCAAATGCCCCTCAAACTTCAGCCAGCGCTGCACCCACTGGCACAAGGAATAAAAGACCAGGTTGCTAATGCAATAAAAACAGAACTTTTGATGTCTGCGCCTGTTGTGAAAAGGCAAGTCTGTGGCAAATGCACTAGTACAGTTGAAAAGCATGTTTTCTGCATAGATTGTACTTAGAAAGCTATAATAGATCTCTGAACAGACAGACAGCCTTTGAACTCTGTTTCACTCAAAGCGCTTTCACATTGCATAAGTTAGTTATATTTTTGTTTTATGCTACTTTTATAACTAGTTATTTATGATTATATATATATACAGTACTGTGCAAAAGTTTTAGGCAGGTGTGAAAAAATGCTGTAAAGTAAGAATGCTTTCAAAAATAGACATGTTAATAGATTATATTTATCAATTAACTAAATGCAAAGTGAGTGAACAGAAGAAAAATCTAAATCAAATCCATATTTGGTGTGACCACCCTTTGCCTTCAAAACAGCATCAAGCATCAATTCTTCTAGGTACACTTGCACACAGTTTTTGAAGGAACTCGGCAGGTAGGTTGGCCCAAACATCTTGGAGAACTAACCACAGTTCTTCTGTGGATTTAGGCAGCCTCAGTTGCTTCTCTCTCTTCATGTAATCCCAGACAGACTCGATGATGTTGAGATCAGGGCTCTGTGGGGGCCATACCATCACTTCCAGGACTCCTTGTTCTTCTTTACGCTGAAGATAGTTCTTAATGACTTTCGCTGTATGTTTGGGGTCGTTGTCATGCTGCAGAATAAATTTGGGACCAATCAGATGCCTCCCTGATGGTATTGCATGATGGATAAGTATCTGCCTGTACTTCTCAGCATTGAGGAGACCATTAATTCTGACCAAATCCCCAACTCCATTTGCAGAAATGCAGCCCCAAACTTGCAAGGAACCTCCACCATGCTTCACTGTTGCCTGCAGACACTCATTCGCACGCTCTCCAGCCCTTCGCCGAACAAACTGCCTTCTGCTACAGCCAAATATTTCAAATTTTGACTCATCAGTCCAGAGCACCTGCTGCCATTTTTCTGCACCCCAGTTCCTGTGTTTTCGTGCATAGTTGAGTCGCTTGGCCTTGATTCCACGTCGCAGGTATGGCTTTTTGGCCGCAAGTCTTCCATGAAGGCCACTTCTGACCAGACTTCTCCGGACAGTAGATGGGTGTACCAGGGTCCCACTGTTTCTGCCAGTTCTGAGCTGATGGCACTGCTGGACATCTTCCGATTGCGAAGGGAAGTAAGCATGACGCGTCTTTCATCTGCTGCAGTAAGTTTCCTTGGCCGACCACTGCGTCTACGGTCCTCAACATTGCCCGTTTCTTTGTGCTTCTTCAAAAGAGTTTGGACAGCACATCTGGAAACCCCTGTCTGCCTTGAAATTTCTGCCTGGGAGAAACCTGGCTGATGCAGTATAACTACCTTGTGTCTTGTTGCTGTGCTCAGTCTTGCCATGGTGTATGACTTTTGACAGTAAACTGTCTTCAGCAACCTCACCTTGTTAGCTGAGTTTGGCTGTTCCTCACCCAGTTTTATTCCTCCTACACAACTGTTTCTGTTTCAGTTAATGATTGTGTTTCAACCTACATATTGAATTGATGATCATTAGCACCTGTTTGGTATAATTGTTTAATCATACACCTGACTATATGCCTACAAAATCCCTGACTTTGTGCAAGTGTACCTAGAAGAATTGATGCTGTTTTGAAGGCAAAGGGTGGTCACACCAAATATGGATTTGATTTAGATTTTTCTTCTGTTCACTCACTTTGCATTTTGTTAATTGATAAATATAATCTATTAACATGTCTATTTTTGAAAGCATTCTTACATTACAGCATTTTTTCACACCTGCCTAAAACTTTTGCACAGTACTGTATATATATTAGACACACACAGAGTAGAATAGATGGGTTGCCAAGGTTATTTGCATCAATGAGTGAAAGCTTGAGCATTTTTTGATTAACTTGGGAGTAAAAGTAAAGTTAAATAATTAAAGTTAAGTTAAATAATTTCCTCTAGCCTCTGTTACAAGTTTTAGGCAATGGAAGGTCTTTGTAAAGTTTATTTAAAATGCAGTGTTTGTTGTGTTTTTGTTTTTTTGTACTCCGATTATGATTCTCATGCGTAAGTACTACAATTCCACAAAACTGGTTCAAAAGCAGAAAGTTTGAAAGAATTCTGAAGAAAATGTATTGTGGAAGTCAGAAATACTCAATTATGATAAATCAAGGACTTAAGTTTTTGAGGCGTAGGTATAGCTTTTTTCATAGGGGATACTCAACTATAGGGCTTTTAAACCTTTTGAAATATACATTCTACTTGAAATGAGCATAGACCTCTATTTTAAACAAATATATTTTATATTCATTTTTTATTTAAATAAAACTCATAAAAAAATCTAAATATGCAATCACTGAATTTTAAGAAACTGTTTTGAAAATTATTAGAAATTTCACCTGAATCTCACAGGCCGTAACTAGGTTGTGAATGTAGTAGAAAGCTTCTTCAACCGTCTCTCCCACAGACACCAAACCATGGTTTCTCAGAATAAGAACCTAAAACACAAAATGTAAAAAAGTGGGTTTTTCATGCAGACAAGAAAAAAAAAGTTAAATGTCTGAGATAACAGAACTTCAATATTTAAATGTATTGTAATAATGAGTCATTACTTAGTTAGATCCAAAAATTATGTTCTAATCACACATTCTGCAATTACACCCGTTACATACACCCGTTTCAACTCTTAAATGTCATTTGCTTTCTTATTGCATGTCCCTTACAGTAGGGTGTTTTACTTAAATGAAGGGCCATTTCAAAAGTGGGCATCCAGGCCATAATGAAAAAAAAGCTTGCACTGCTCTATGGGAATGCAAACAAACATTAGGTTATTATCATAACCCTGGTTCCCTGAAATAGAAATGTAACCATTACTCATGGGTATTAATCCTTTAATACCGTCTAACCTGAATAGATATTCCAAAGCTGCACGTAGTGCTAGTGACACAGTCGCGCCCACCCCCAAGGGCATAATAGAGACAAATCATCATTTTTCCCTATAGACTGCTGCAATAAGACGCAGCGACCGTTAAGGTTCATGGTTACATTTCTATTTCAGGGAACCAGAGTTATGATACTAACCTAATGTTCCCTTTCAAGTAGGAAATGTAACCATTACCTCATGGGTAGACATACCAAAGCTGGGTCGCAAGGAATCTGCAGACCAATTGAAAGCTACAAGGCACAGCAAAGGCCACCTTGCGCATTACCATGAGGAACCCAGTACAAGTAACAAGGCTAAAAACATTGAGGGGGAACTCACCTCCAATTTTATGCTGTAAGGGTCGAGCTCGAGGCCACCCTTAATACTGTTGTTCCAAACCCAGGGTTTTGTGGATCAACGACATTCAGCCGATAGAACTGTGTAAAAGTGTGCGGCCTTGCCCACACCGCTGCATCGCAAATGTCTGACAGTTGCGCCCTGGAATAAAGCGCACAAAGTTGCCATGCCCCTGGTCGAATGGGCAGTGAGCTTCTCTGGAGGGGGCAAGTTGGCTCGTTCATATGCAGTCTGAACTGTATCTGTGATCCATCTTGATAGCCTCTGTTTAGACAGAGCTTTCCCATGGGACTTAGCCCCATAACAGAAACGATTGCTCCTGCTGCCTCCAACTTTTTGTTTTCTCCACAAAATACGTTAGTGTCCGCATCGGGCAAAGCGTATGAAGCTGCCGCTCTCTATCAGACTGGAAAGGAGGCGGATGAAAAGCCTCAAGCTCTACCCTCTGGTTCATGTGGAATGTCGAGATGGTTTTTGGCAAAAAAGCAGGATTAGTGCGAAGTGTGACTTTCGCCCTGGCTTATGCAAAAATTAAGCAGGCTTTTGCAACCAAAAAGGCTTGCATCTCTCTCTCAATAAGCTGCTTTCATTGATATTTATTTCAGGTCTGCTGATTGCAAGGGCTCAAAGGCGCCCAGCACCACATTAAGCCTCCAACGAGGGACAATGTCCTTCATAGGCAGCCAACGCCGCCGAGCAACCTTTAAAAATTGCCCCGACAGGAAATGATCTCCTGGGGAGACTGAAACAATCTTAAATGACAAGCCGAAATGGCTGCCAAATAGACCATTAGAAGTAGAGGGGGATTTCCCCTCATCAAATAGGTCATGTAAAAATTGCACTATAACTGCTATGGGACTGGTTGTAGGGTCTAACCCCTTGGGCAGACACCACATTTGAAAAAAAACCCTGCTTGTACCCATACTGGGAAGGCGTGGATTGCGCTCTGGCATTCTGTAGAGTGTCAATGACTCTATCAGACAGCCCCAGACGGATCAAATGGCACAGTTCAGGGGCCAGACCCAGAGCTGCAGGCTCGATGGGTCGGAATGCCACAACGTCCCCCGCGCCTGACTGAGCAGGTCCAGCGATTTGGCAGACTCCACGGGCTGACCTTTCAGGAGATGTATCAGAGTTGAAAACCACACAGTCTCCTAGGCCAATAAGGGGCTACTAGTAACACCCTGGTCCGATCCTGCCTGATCTTTTCTAAGCACAGCAGGAGCATGGCTAGTGGAGGAAAAGCATATAGCAGCTGCCTCGGCCACTGGTGAGCCAAGGCATCTATTGCCAGCGGGTCCCCTGCTCCGGTTATTGAGAACCAAAGGGGACAATGAGTCGATTCTTGGGAGGCAAACAGGTCCACCTGTGCTCTCCCGAACCTTTGCCAAATGAGACCACTTCTGGGTGAAGCCTCCATTCCGAGGCACTGGGGAATGTCCTCGAAAGGAGGTCCGCTGCAAAATTCATCACCCTGGGAAGACTGGGGGACCTGAGGCTGCCCTGGTGGTTTATGTATGCCACCACAATAGTGTTGTCAGTCAGGACAAGCAAAAGTCTCCTGTGAACCTCTTGTAAAAAATTCTGCAAGGCTAGAAACACTGCCTGCAGTTCCAGAATACTCCTCCATACTCCTTGCGCGCCCCAGCCAAGGCTGGACGCATCTGTGGTTATAACCTCCCTCCTGGTAACGCTGCCCAGCGCTGCAACTAAGCGTAGGTGAGCGGGCTGTGTCCACCAGGATAGATACAGTGCTGAGATACTGTCAGCAGACGACCATGGTTCAATGCAGGCTGAAACACCCTGCTGTTGAACCAGGCTTGGAGAGGGCGCATGTGTAGAAGACCCAAAGGAAGGATCTGTGAAGCTGCTGCCATCAAGCCCAGGAGCCTCTGAAACATCACTACTGTGAGCCTTATGTTGGGCTGAAAAAGCTTTAGACAAGCGGCTATTCTCCGCATTCTGTCCTCTGACAGAGTGGACAACACAGACGCACTCCTAAATAGGAGGCTGTCTTTGAAGGTGCAAGCTGGCTCTTTGCATAGTTCACTGACAGACCTAACCGAAAACCGAAGCAGGTGGTCCGTGACGAGTTTCGTGTGAGCCAATCGTCCAGGTAATTGAGCACTCTGATGCCCCCGAGTCTTAATGGGGCCAAAATAGCTTCTATGCACTTTGAAAAGGCAAGGGGGCGCTAAAGAGAGGCCGAACGGCAACACCTGAAACTCGTATGCTATCCGCTGGAAAACGAACCTGAGATACTTCCTGTGCCCTGCTCTTATGGGAATGTGGAAATAGGCATCTTTTAAATCAACCATAGTGAACCAATCGCCTGGCCTTATTAACTGCAACAGCTGCTGCATGGTTAAAATTTTGAACCTCCGTCGACTCAGATATGGGTTGACCTGTCAGATCGAGGATTGGTCTGAGGCCACCATCCCGTTTGGGAACCAGGAAGTACCTGGAGTAAAAACCTTCTAAGTGAAGAGGAAGGATGAAGGATGAATTTCTGCAGCAGGGCTGTCACCTCCTGAGACAACACCAATGCATCTCTTGGATCCGTGACTAATGTTGTAGTCATGCCCCTATATGGAGGGGGACCGTGTCTGAACTGCAGAGAATAGTCAGTCTGTACAGTATTGAGCACCCAGGTGTTCGAGGTGCAAGGCGATCCACAGCCTGCTTTGATATAACTCTGAAGAGGCATTTTGTTTTGCCACCACGATTCCAAGCATCGAGTCAGGCCTGCTCCGCGGTCATTACAGACTCATTCTCAGACATAGCAAAAAGCCTAGGCCGCTAACATACCCCTTTAGCACATAAGATTAGGAACACTGCATATATTTTCATCCATCCATCCATCCATCCATCTTAACCAGAATATTGAAGTGTGAGAAACTATAGTGTGTATGTTTCCTTTTCATTAACATTGAGTATTTGCATTGTTGTAATTATTATTATTGAAAGTTTGCATTCACCCTTTTTGTGTCAGATCGTTCGTTAATATTCTCAGATATATATTTCCAGTAAATTGTTTAAAGGCAAATTGTTTCCTTTTATTTCTGAGGGTCCAGTGCCTTTGTTCACAGTCTAGCAGAATACATGGGTGTTCCACATACCATTCTAATTTCCTAGCTGGGGTGCATATACGTTCTGATTGCCCATACCACTAGGTGGAAGCGCACACACACACACACACACACACACACACACACAATCTTATATTGACACACCTGAAGCAAAGAGATGGTGGCCAGAAGGTCACTTCAACCCTAGGAAGACCCACAGCTATGAGAAAGGGAGGTAAGCTCTGTATGTCACACACAAGCATGCTATCCAAACCCAGAGGAGGCTGGCAGGGGCATACATGGGTTCGGGAGATGTCAGCTTTAAAAAATAATTACATTTCAAATCAGTTACCTTGCTTCTAGGCCCCAGGTTTTTCTGGATCAGCACTTTCTCCTCCTCATCCACCAGAATGCCGTGGTAATCATGGTAAGCTACCTCTCCAAGGGAGAGAGCTTCAGGAGAGATTGGTAACAGGCCACACTTCATCGCCGACACCTTAAACAAGACAAAGTTAACAACAGAACTTGAGCTGGCCCAGTGACACCATCAGGTCTATTCTCAAGGCTATTGAGAGTTAGTTATAGGCCCAATGTTTTGCACAGGGCTGATAGTTAAAAATTGACTATACATCCATACATCCATCCATCCATGTGCACGCCACTTATAAACAGATCTTGTTAGAACAGAGTTTCATATACAATGTATTGAGAAGGAATGAACATGGGTTTCAATGGGGAATTACTCTGGTTAAAAACAGGCTTGTTTATAACGTATATACTGTTTGATACGTACAGTTTTCCTGTTCCACAGGGAGGTATTTTGCACAAATAAGGTACATCCGGGACAGTAAATAACAATCACGGTGGCATTTGTGACGTCAGGCAGGAAAAACAGTTGCTGTTTACTTTTATTCTATGTTTTTGTTGGCACAGCTGTTGTACAGTTTAAAATGTATACCATTTTAATTACATTTAGCGAAAATATAAACTTGTAAAATGGTACTACTTATTACATTGTACGTCCCACAGCGGGGTGTTTTGAACAAATAATAAGCTCCCGTTTTTTGGCAGTTGAGTATTGTTTATTTATGGTACTTCTGTTCGCACACAGCATTTCGAATTGTGTTTACTACGTACCTCGTTTATAAAGTACTGATTTCCATTGTCCCTTGGAGTCCCTTATAACTGGAGTGCACCTGTAAATCTATGATACAGCTCTAAGGCAAAAGACTTAGGCCAGGATTCAGACTCTTGCTTTGCACAAGCAATAGAAACTGCCAAGACTTGCATACTCACACAGTATTTTGCAAGAGAAAACGTTTCTTTTTAATATAAATATCTGTTCCCGGGGCTCCTGAGTGGCGCATCCAGTAAAAGCACTCGCTAGAGTGCAGGATGCTCTCTATAGCCTGGACGTCGCGAAGTTCGAGTCCAGGCTATTCCACAGCCGACCGTGGACGGGAGCTCCCAGGGGCGGCGTTCAATTGGCCGGCGCCGCCGGGGAGGGAGGGAGGGTTAGGTCGGCCAGGGTGTCCTCGGCTCACCGCGCACCAGCGACCCCTGTAGTCTGGCCGGGCGCCTGCGGGCTTGCCTGTAAGCTGCCCAGAGCTGCGTTGTCCTCCGACGCTGTAGCTCTGAGGCGGCTGCATGATGAGTCTGCAGAGTGTAAAGAAGTGGGCGGCGGACGGCACACGCTTCGGAGGACAGCGTGTGTTCATCTTCGCCTCCCGAAGTCAGCGACGGGTGGTAGCGGTGAGCTGAGCCTAAAAATAATTGGGCATTTCAAATAATAGAGAAAATAATAAAAACTAATTGGCAACGACTAAATTTTTAAAGAAAAAATAAATAAATAAATAAATAAAATAAAAAAATAAAAAAATAAATATCTGTTCCGTACTAAGCCTTTAACATACATTATAAATAAACACAATTTCAGGCCTTTCAAAGCATGTAAAGATCAACAGGAAAGCTCAACATCTGTTTTGCAGCTGATGTTTACAATACATAACAGAAGAAAATACTCTGAAAAACAAAGTAGTGCACATACTGCTGCTCCTGCAGGTGTGTGGATGTGAACAATACATTTGACGTCAGGCCGGGCTGCGTAGATAGCAGAGTGCAATGTAAATCCAGCTTGATTCACTCCCAGATTAGTGCAGCCACGGTCAACGATTTCTCCTTGCAGGTTGACGTTAACCTAGAAAAGCCCCCAGATATTTACAGGGTTAAGTACATTCATTCATTTTATTTTTGTGTACTATGATTTCTAATGTGATAAAGGAAATAAAAAATGCTCTTGTGATTTAAACATGAGTGAAATGATTGAGTAGAGGTATAGGAGTGTTGTTTATATAGTCTTAACTATTGAAAATACTAATCCTTACGGTCTCCTATGCGGTTGTATCCCACTACAAAATTAACATGGGAGTGAGTGCATGGATATTTACACTGGGTCATCAGTCAACAGTTGAATGAAACAAAAAAACATTAGATAACTTTCTTGTTTGTAGAAACACAGCAAAAACCAGAGAACTTCAGCTGAAAACTGTATACTTGTGGGATATTCAAAAACATTTTCCCTTCCAACCATGCTTCAACTGCTGTTTATTGTTCCTACCATCGACACATGTAAAGCCTGTAAGAGGGGGCTGGTACTTGAATATAGCACAAGGATATGATGGTTAGCTGAAAAGTTATCTGCATTCCTACAAAATCATTCAGGATGAATGTTCAGTTTCATTACACATACGATTCATGGCCTGCAGGTACAGTGCCTTGCGAAAGTATTCGGCCCCCTTGAACTTTGCGACCTTTTGCCACATTTCAGGCTTCAAACATAAAGATATGAAACTGTAATTTTTTGTGAAGAATCAACAACAAGTGGGACACAATCATGAAGTGGAACGAAATTTATTGGATATTTCAAACTTTTTTAACAAATAAAAAACTGAAAAATTGGGCGTGCAAAATTATTCAGCCCCTTTACTTTCAGTGCAGCAAACTCTCTCCAGAAGTTCAGTGAGGATCTCTGAATGATCCAATGTTGACCTAAATGACTAATGATGATAAATAGAATCCACCTGTGTGTAATCAAGTCTCCGTATAAATGCACCTGCACTGTGATAGTCTCAGAGGTCCGCTTAAAGCGCAGAGAGCATCATGAAGAACAAGGAACACACCAGGCAGGTCCGAGATACTGTTGTGGAGAAGTTTAAAGCTGGATTTGGATACAAAAAGATTTCCCAAGCTTTAAACATCCCAAGGAGCACTGTGCAAGCGATAATATTGAAATGGAAGGAGTATCAGACCACTGCAAATCTACCAAGACCTGGCCGTCCCTCTAAACTTTCAGCTCATACAAGGAGAAGACTGATCAGAGATGCAGCCAAGAGGCCCATGATCACTCTGGATGAACTGCAGAGATCTACAGCTGAGGTGGGAGACTCTGTCCATAGGACAACAATCAGTCGATACTGCACAAATCTGGCCTTTATGGAAGAGTGGCAAGAAGAAAGCCATTTCTTAAAGATATCCATAAAAGTGTCGTTTACAGTTAGCCACAAGCCACCTGGGAGACACACCAAACATGTGGAAGAAGGTGCTCTGGTCAGATGAAACCAAAATCGAACTTTTTGGCAACAATGCAAAACGTTATGTTTGGCGTAAAAGCAACACAGCTCATCACCCTGAACACACCATCCCCACTGTCAAACATGGTGGTGGCAGCATCATGGTTTGGGCCTGCTTTTCTTCAGCAGGGACAGGGAAGATGGTTAAAATTGATGGGAAGATGGATGGAGCCAAATACAGGACCATTCTGGAAGAAAACCTGATGGAGTCTGCAAAAGACCTGAGACTGGGACGGAGATTTGTCTTCCAACAAGACAATGATCCAAAACATAAAGCAAAATCTACAATGGAATGGTTCACAAATAAACATATCCAGGTGTTAGAATGGCCAAGTCAAAGTCCAGACCTGAATCCAATCGAGAATCTGTGGAAAGAACTGAAAACTGCTGTTCACAAATGCTCTCCATCCAACCTCACTGAGCTCGAGCTGTTTTGCAAGGAGGAATGGGCAAAAATTTCAGTCTCTCGATGTGCAAAACTGATAGAGACATACCCCAAGCGACTTACAGCTGTAATCGCAGCAAAAGGTGGCGCTACAAAGTATTAACTTAAGGGGGCTGAATAATTTTGCACGCCCAATTTTTCAGTTTTTTATTTGTTAAAAAAGTTTGAAATATCCAATAAATTTCGTTCCACTTCATGATTGTGTCCCACTTGTTGTTGATTCTTCACAAAAAATTACAGTTTCATATCTTTATGTTTGAAGCCTGAAATGTGGCAAAAGGTCGCAAAGTTCAAGGGGGCCGAATACTTTCGCAAGGCACTGTATGTTAATAAAATACTCCCGGGCGTGTGGATATTAAAGAGTGTATCCCACACCCTGAAGTGCCTTACTGGGTCAACTGGGTCAATTGACTAACAAAACCCCCAAAAAAACACAACTAGAAACGTAAAAACATGTTTAACAAAAAAGTAAATATTAAAAAATAAAACCAAAAATGCATTAATTTTCTTTTTTTTCTTTTTTTAAATCGTCCTTTGTGATCCAGGAGTAGTGACAGGAGGTATCCATGCCAGATTTGCAGTACCGTTTCACAGTGGCAACAAAGATGTCGTTTCCATTTTGAAATTCTCGGACGGTGGCAAAAAAAAAACACTATGCCCAGGCAGTGGACTTCTGTGTATTTTTTTTTATCCTTTTCTAGGTCCAGAAGCTGTGCTTCGGTAAGTTCGATGCCTACAAGTACTACTTTTTTTTTACCACTTGAAAATGTTGATATCTGATTCACTCATCCAAAATCTCATCTAGAGTTTGGTTTTCCAAAAGATCAAAACTGATATACACTCGTCAGTCATCTTTCTATGCGAATTTAAATATGGCTACCGTTTTTCAAAATTGTATATTAATGTGGTTAGTCATGTTTATCAATATAAATTTAAATATGGCTACTGTTTCTTTTTTTTCCAAATTCTACTGGTGTATGGATATCTACAACTGATTCCCCTCTATTTGAAAAAAGTTTCAATCCATGGGAATATGCTGTAGTAGTTACACCCCCATGTGACCTGTTTCGACCAATCAGGATAGAGTATTTAAACAACCCATTTTATAAAAGGAGGTTAAGTGACTTGCTCAGGGTCACAGTCAGTGGCAGAGGTGGAATTTGAACCAGTGACCTTCTGGTTACAAGCACTGGACTTTAACCACTGGCTGTATTCTATACAGTATGCTTTGGTGCATACTGTATAGAATACTTTGAAAAGCAAATTCATAAAAAGTACTACCTTACTGTAAACAGATATGTAATACAAAAGGAACATAGCATTATGTATACAGTGTTACCCACATTCACAATCCTACTTCTAACTCACCAGGCTGGAAGCTGTAACCTCACTGTAAAGAAGTCCAAATGGTACAATCAGGAAACGCTCTTGCTCCGAGTTCAGTCTGACCTGTGTTAGGAAAACAGAACCGTGAAAGATGAGGACACAAGAATTTATTAGATCAAAGAGCCAATGATTATCCTCTAGTACCAGTCTAGTACTTCCACATTTACAACGACAAAATGGTGACATCTTTACACACTGGGATAGCAATCCAAATCCTAACCAGCTCTCTAGATAAGCTGCGTACTGAAAAAACATTTACGTATGACACTATTTATTAACTACATTTTGGAATCGCCAATTATTTTTTCTCATTTTCTCCCCAGTTTGGAAAGCCCAATTATTTATTTTTATTTATTTCAACTGCCAACCCTGCGCCGACTCTGGAGAGATTAAGACGGACACACGTGTCCTCAGAAACGTGTGCCGTCAGCTTCTTATCACTCTGCAGGCCCGCCATGCAGCTACCTCAGAGCTACAGCGTCGGCAGACCACGCAACTCTGGGCAACTTACAGGTAGGCCTGCAGGCGCCCGGTCAGTCTACAGGGGTCACTGGTGCCCGGTGAGCCGAGGACACCCTGTCTTACCAAAGCCCTTCCCACCCGGACGGCGCTCTGCCAATAGGGCGCATCCTGCACTCCACGTGGAGTGCCTTTACCGGATGCGCCACTCTGGAGCCCCAACACTTAAATTTAATGCTTAAAGAACACATATAGCAATTTTGCTGCACAGCTTTAAATGTTATGTTATCAAGCTACATGTATTACATGGTTCCTGGCATCTCAATGTTTCGATTGTGAATATACTGCATGCGATATCTGGAGAATGGATTATAGAAATGCCGGGATAGCTACTGGTAATTGTAGCCTGACTGGGAATTGCCAGAAACACGTGACCAGTAAGTTCGGGTTTTCATAAAGAAAAACAAAAAAACACACACCACACACATTATCTCTGGAACAAATACAATATTCTGTTTTGATGCTCTGTATTGCTATAGCAAGGCGATCACTAAGAAATACAATATTGTTTCTTTATTTGTATTACTGCAGTATCGGTACACGTTTTTAATATATATATATATATATATATATATATATATATATATATATACATTTTTTTTTTTCATATTTTTTGGGAGTGCATCTGTTTACTTGGAAAGGGAAAGCACAAGAGACGAAGATTTACAGAAAGTAAAAAAAACTGAAACAGCCTAGGTTAGTGAGAGTAGACCAGTGAATGCAGTACTGTAGCTAACTACATCGAGAGCAGAAACTTTTTGGAGTAGAATATTAATATTATTAAGACAGGACTAAAGGAGGACTAAAGTCAAAGTTTTTGTACAGTAGTTCAAATTAACATTACAGATAAAATGCAAGGCTTGAGTTAATGGTAATGCATACCCCATAAGTTAGCATTAAAAGTATGTACTGCATTTATTGGAAGTACTTGTGACTTCAACGTAATGTTGCATTTTACGCACCTAAAATACAGTTTACACACAGTGTTTGAATTGGAGGGTAAATTACTCAATGACCCAAAACCTTATCTGGAGCGCAGGGTACAGTTTTAAAAAAAATATTAGAAATATATAGTATGTGCATGCAGGCCTTTTGTGAAGTACTGTATATTCAATCTGCAGCGTTGGAATAAAAGGAGATGCCTCTGATATCCCTAGGGAGAGAATTCCAAAACAAAGGGGCTATATGACTAAACGCCCTAGTGCCAAATGTAGTACAACTACAAGGGACCACAAGGAGATCAAGAGGAGCTAAAAAAAAAAAAAAAAAGGTTAGGAGTATTCTGAATTCTATTCACTGAGCTACCAGCAGCCAATGAAGCGGAGACAGCACAGGAGTGATGTGGTGGTGAACTTTGTCCTAGTTAAGATTTAGCCTTATGTGGAAGACCAGCCAATACTGCATTGCAGTAGTCCAGTTGAAGTCACAAAAGCATGAAATCAAAACCTCAGCTGACGTTAAGTTTAAAACAGGGTGGATCTGTGCAATGTTCCTCAGATTGGAAAAAAAAGACGCCTTCGTAATAGCCCGAACATGTGCTACAAAGTTCAATGAGGGATCAAAAGAGGACTGTGATACAGTGCTCCTTCCAACTGCTTTTAAAAAGGAAAAATATCAAAAACAGAAAAACAACCATGACATGCTCACAATCAACTTCTCTCTTGGTCCCTGTGGTTCTTATTGTACTGTAGTTGTAGGTGGCTGATTTGGCAGCAGCCAATACCTTGTCAACAGGTCCACTGTCCTTGATTTTGCACGACAGCAAAGCATACACAGTTGGCATTGTTACTTTCATCACACAACAAACCTTAACGACAAGCTATGGCACCTACTTGATAAGAAAGAAAACCTCTAAATTCAATAACTATTATTATTATTATTTATTTCTTAGCAGACACCCTTATCCAGGGCAACTTACAATTGTTACAAGATATCACATTATTTTTACATACAATTACCCATTTATACAGTTGAGTTTTTACTGGCGCAATCTAGGTAAAGTACCTTGCTGAAGGGTACAGCAGCAGTGTCCCCCACCTGGGATTGAACCCACGACCCTCCGGTCAAGAGTCCAGAGGCCTAACCACTACTCTACACTGCTGCCCATCATAAAAAAATTAATTAAATAAAGCAAAACTACAGAACAATGTGGTACTGCAACGTTATTCATTACACTGCACATATGTGGCGGATCACTAATACTACTCTCAGTAACATTTCATTGTCAACAATCTGTCATTTTAAATGCACACACTACTGCTGTATGTAAACAAATGTTATCAAATCAATCAATCTGAATTTCTAAAGCAATGTTGATGCTGAAATTGTAATAGAAAACACCTTTCACTATTTGAGTGCCCTTTAGACTTTTCTGCATAATACTGTAATTTGTGAGTCTGGGAACATGTCTGCTACAGATTTGCTGAACTAGTCACAACATGTAAAGGTCTCTGCATATGAAACTTTCTTGATCTCCGTTTTTCCCTTCGGTGACTAAATTTATTAATTGAAGAGCTGGTTTTCTGAGCATCACTGGCTTTTTGGTGTTTTTGTGCATCAATCTTGCTCCCATGTCCCACCATTAAAATTAGTCCAGCATAGTTCACAGAAAATATGCCTTTTCCCCAATGTTGCTTAGGATTATGTGAGAATATGTTGTCCAAGAATCTTGAAATTTGCATCAATATATATATATATATATATATATATATATATATATATATATCATCTATCACGAAGCCATTGTCGATGGTCAAGTATGTGAGCTTGCCTCGCGCACTGAATGCATGCCTGCCGCAGGGCTCCCCTGGGTCCTAAACCCTGCTAGGTACAGATTGGGATTGCAGTAACCACAGACCGTACATGACTTTTGCAGAATTAAAGGTTTGCCGACAACGGGGTTTAACAGTAGAGTTTTCAGCAAAATACGGGAGAAAATCTGTCCTGACAGTTGTCCGGGAGAAGTGTCCAAAAAACATGTGTCCGGCAAATAATGAAGGTCTGTATTTGTGTTGCTAGCTATTTCAATATTTCAGCTTAATAAATTACAAAAACACCGCGACCCTGTAAAGGAGTAAGCGGTTAATGATAATGGATGGATGGATAAATTACAAAAACTTAATACAAGTAAACCATCCCTTAATATTTACTCCCATGCCTTCCTGTTGCCAGTGACAATAACACTCAATTCAATAAATGTAAAGTATCAAATCACTTACTATTACTGTTGATAAAAAACTATTTAGTATGGAAAAAAATAAATCTTGGCATTTATTAACAATGCCAATGACATTAACATTAACATCCAACTGAATAAATACTAATGATGTAATTTTACAATTTATTGATGTTGGTTGGTGACTATAACAATCTATTCAATATATTGCAAAGAATGTCATTACCATCTGCGCACAGTATGTGGGGTGGACAAAAAAAAAACACAAAAAAAAACACTAAGCATCTTTAATCTACAACCGATTACTATTGAGGTGGGTATTCTACATTTCCAGTCAAGTAAGTAGTCTCTGGCTAGGGTTGAGTTATCGCAAATAAACAAATGTACCCTGGGTATAACAAATGGAAATGTATATCCACTGCCTCAACAATAATCAGTAATTTCAGAAAAGAATATTGCTGTGTTCTTAACTCCTCCTAAAGACTCTCTGCCCAAGTATTGATCATATGCTTTGTGTTTTGTTTCATAGTGGCATTTAACATTATAATCTTTCATGACTCCAATTTTGCACAGAAAACAGAGTTTTGCCCTCCTTCTCAAGTACAAATTATTTTTTTGGTCCATTGGTCTTGAAATGTTCGAAACTCTTCTTGCACTTTGTTTTTTTCCCATTGCTGTGTTTGCTTGTGTAGCAGAGTTCACAATCTCACAAACTGGCATGCATGCAGAAACCGTTGTGTCAGTCTGTCATTTCAGTTTTTTATTTTCCTTAAAAATATTTCCCAACATAAAACCAATGTCACCTTACAATAATTGATTTTGAGTTTCAGTGTTTTAAAATAAAATATCAAACAGAATATATATATATATATATATATATATATATATATATATATATATATATATATATACACACACATACACAGTACTGTGCAAAAGTTTTAGGCAGGTGTGAAAAAATGCTGTAAAGTAAGAATGCTTTCAAAAAGACATGTTAATAGATTATATTTATCAATTAACTAAATGCAAAGTGAGTGAACAGAAGAAAAATCTAAATCAAATCCATATTTGGTGTGACAACCCTTTGCCTTCAAAACAGCATCAATTCTTCTAGGTACACTTGCACAAAGTCAGCGATTTTGTAGGCATATAGTCAGGTGTATGATTAAACAATTATACCAAACAGGTGCAAATAATCATCAATTCAATATGTAGGTTGAAACACAATCATTAACTGAAACAGAAACAGCTGTGTAGGAGGAATAAAACTGGGTGAGGAACAGCCAAACTCAGCTAACAAGGTGAGGTTGCTGAAGACAGTTTACTGTCAAAAGTCATACACCATGGCAAGACTGAGCACAGCAACAAGACACAAGGTTAGTTATACTGCATCAGCAAGGTCTCTCCCAGGCAGAAATTTCAAGGCAGACAGGGGTTTCCAGATGTGCTGTCCAAGCTCTTTTGAAGAAGCACAAAGAAACGGGCAACGTTGAGGACCGTAGACGCAGTGGTCGGCCAAGAAACTTACTGCAGCAGATGAAAGACACATCATGCTTACTTCCCTTCGCAATCGGAAGATGTCCAGCAGTGCCATCAGCTCAGAATTGGCAGAAAACAGTGGGACCCTGGTACACCCAACTACTGTCCGGAGAAGTCTGGTCAGAAGTGGCCTTCATGGAAGACTTCGGCCAAAAAGCCATACCTCCGACGTGGAAACAAGGCCAGCGACTCAACTCTGCACGAAAACACAGGAACTGGGGTGCAGAAAAATGGCAGCAGGTGCTCTGGACTGATGAGTCAAAATTTGAAATATTTGGCTGTAGCAGAAGGCAGTTTGTTCGCCGAAGGGCTGGAGAGCGTACACGAATGAGTGTCTGCAGGCAACAGTGAAGCATGGTGGAGGTTTCTTGCAAGTTTGGGGCTGCATTTCTGCAAATGGAGTTGGGGATTTGGTCAGAATTAATGGTCTCCTCAATGCTGAGAAGTACAGGCAGATACTTATCCATCATGCAATACCATCAGGGAGGCATCTGATTGGCCCCAAATTTATTCTGCAGCATGACAACGACACCAAACATACAGTGAAAGTCATTAAGAACTATCTTCAGCGTAAAGAAGAACAAGGAGTCCTGGAAGTGATGGTATGGCCCCCACAGAGCCCTGATCTCAACATCATCGAGTCTGTCTGGGATTACATGAAGAGAGAGAAGCAACTGAGGCTGCCTAAATCCACAGAAGAACTGTGGTTAGTTCTCCAAGATGTTTGGGCCAACCTACCTGCCAAGTTCCTTCAAAAACTGTGTGCAAGTGTACCTAGAAGAATTGATGCTTGATGCTGTTTTGAAGGCAAAGGGTGGTCACACCAAATATGGATTTGATTTAGATTTTTCTTCTGTTCACTCACTTTGCATTTAGTTAATTGATAAATATAATCTATTAACATGTCTATTTTTGAAAGCATTCTTACTTTATAGCATTTTTTCACACCTGCCTAAAACTTTTGCACAGTACTGAATAGATGGGCCTCTTCAGTGAGTTACATGAAAAGAATTCCATCTTAGGTTTCTGTGACAGTTTATAAATTACTCTACTTTTATGTAATTTATAAACTGTCACAGAAACCCGAGATGGAATTATTTTCCTGTAACTCACTGAAGCCCATCCATCCATCTATCCATCTATATCATTTGCAAAAAGCCAATATACCAAGCATACCTTTTAGGTGTGTTTAGAGTTCTCAGTTCTATTAGCCAAAACATATTAAACCTAAAATGATTAACCTCCATTTGCACCCTTAACACAAATGTTTTAGTAAGCAGAGATTTTAAAATTCATAATACATCTGCTGTAACTCAAAACAACAAATATTTTAGCCATTGCCTTTAACAGTATTTGACGTCAGAATTTAAAACTGAATGATTAAAACATGACTTACTGTCAAGTGGTTGTAGATCAGCTGTGACCAGCTGAATAGGTCTGTCAACCTGTAGAAAGCTGCCAGCTTACAGCGAAGTAGCTTCTCTCCCTTCTCGTAGGCAATGGAGTCTGACCCACGAAGGTCATTCACTGGGGTCACCATTCCAAGACCTGAGCAGAGAATGCACTGGCAGAATTAGAGACTGCACAATACACATACCATACAACTTTTGTTGATTTAAACACCACAAATAATTGTATACTTAACATAATGTTGACTATATCGCCCATTAAGGACAACTGCTCACAGAGCACCACAATCTTAAAAACACAGAGATTAAACTAAATAGTTCTGCATTACAAGTTTCTACTTTTAGTATGGTGAAGTTATCTTAAAACAGTATTATAATCTTTGAATGGATTAATTATATGCTATACAGGAGTGCAACGAATGGTATATTTTGACCTTTGACGGTTCGGAACACATTACAGAAGGAAGGTTCAAACCTTCGATTGTACTAATTTGCATAATTTACTGGTGACATCACCATAGCTACTAATTTATATTTGATTGAAAATCCTATTATTGTACAGGTAATCCATATAAAATGAAATAAAACATAAACATGTAGTTTAAAAATTTGTTATATAGAATAGTAATCATGTTTATCATTCAATTAAATAAAAACACACATTGTTTATGTACACGTAATTGATGCTGCTTGCGATATTCGCACATACAGTAGCGATGGACGATAATGCAATTTTCTGTTAATTATTGGCTGAATAAATAAAATATATAACATTTCTTGCAACATGTCTTGTTATTGCTAACTTGTTTACAAAATAAAAAAGAAAACAGTGTTTCAAAAAATGCTTTCCAGTTCTCAGCGGTGTAACGGTTTCACATTCCAGACACAAATCGTATGTTACTGGAACCCCCGGGTGGGATCTTCATACACAGCTCTTGCTAATTTATTTTTTAACCCAAAAACCTTTATAAAATAATGAATTCATTAATACTTAAACTTTATTACTTGCAGCTTTTGTAGCACAATGCAGGGTACCCTGCTAACATGTATTCCCCTGGTCCCACCCTAGTCTGTTGAAAATAAATGCAAATATTCTCCAAAACGTAACATAGCTCAATGAAATACTTCAGACTGGGTGAACACCTTTTTGCAAACTGTAGATAAAAAACTAGAGGTTTATCTGTTTTTTGTCTCTTTCTGAAACCTGTTTCTTGAATACCATCTGCCTCTGTGCTGTGACCTCAGCTGTGGTTTTGTTGATTTATTTATTTTAAAGGGGGGGGTGCTTTAGTCTACTCAGTGCTCAGTTTTCGAAATACATCTTGTACATTAGGTATTCAGTGCATTTTCTTTTTTATTGAAGCAATATTACCGCTATAGGTACTCTTCCAGTGCTTTGATATTATACCTTGCGGCACGGTGACATCATTGATAAAGAGGTTCTACATATAACGATCTGATAGGGGACTAATACAATAATTTTTGTTTAAGTAATAGGCATTATACAAATCAAAAGATCAAATTTTGCAGTGACATTTAAAATGTGATTTATAGTATTTACACATTGTCAAAACACTTTGTTAACAGAGAAAAAAAGACAAATGCATGAATGCCTGCCTGCCTGATGAACCTTAGCCCTTGTGAATGCACACACAAACCACTGAAACGTTCGGTTATTATCGTAACCCTGGTTCTCTGAAATAGAAATGTAACCGTTACCAAATGGGTATTAACCTCTAAGAGCCGAAACCTGAATAAGATATAACAAAGCTGCTCATCCAAGCCTCTGTGACGCAGTCATGCCCACCCCCGAGGGCATAAAGGACTGCACGCACAGATCTCGGCATCATTTTTCCTTGAAGCCTGCTGCAATCATGGATGCAGCAACTTTGAAGGCTATCGGTTCCCTTTCAAGTACGAAATGTAACTATTACCAAATGGGTCAGTATACCCAAGCCGTCGCAAGGGCATGATTGCTGCATGACCGGAATGCTACAAGGCTAAACTGAGGCTGCCTTGTGTGTTACCATTCACGACCCCAATAACAAGTAGCTAGGGCTAAAAAATTGAGGGAGAAACTCACCTCTATGCCTGTATTGTAAGGGTTAACTCGGAAGCCGCCCTTAACACTCTAGTTCCAAAGCCAGGGTTTTGAGGATCCACGACATTCAGTCTGTAGAACCTATTGAAAAGTATAGGGAGTAGCCCTCTCCGCTGCATTGCAAATGTCCTTGACAGATGCACCCTGGAATAAAGCCCACAAAGTTGTCATGTCCCTGGTTGAATGGGCTGTGAGCTTTTCTGGAGGGGGAAAGTTGTCTCTCTTCATAGGCAGTCCTGACTGTATCTGCTATCCATTTGGACAGCCATTTGGACAGCCTCATAGCAGACAAAAAATTGTTCGAACTGCAGGGTTGTTGTGCAGCATCTTTCCTCTGTTCTGAGACAGCAGATCAAGGGTCACTGGTAAGTGCCCTGGCCCAGCTTCTGCTATCTCTAGGATTTCCTAGAACCAGAATCTCTTCGCCCAGTAAGGGGTTACTAGAATGAGACTGACCCTGTCTCTACCTTTCTGAACACAGCTGGGTCTGAAAGACCTTTGCCTATTAATATAAATACCCTCTGTTAGGGGATATACCTTTGATGGTTGTTGAGCAGGATCTGATGGCCTGCTTTGCCTCCTTCATCTGTGTCAGGGAATCTTTAAGGCTGGTGCCAAACAGAAAGACCCCTTGAAATGTGTGTCAGGGGTTAAAAAAGGATGTCTTCATCTGCAGAACCCGTGTTGCAGAGACAACACTTGCCGCATTCAGCTGGATCTTTGTTTTTCCCCCTCTTCTGCAAGCTGCATTCTCTGGGGTAGGGGTCTGTAGGAAAGCAGACACCTGGCTCCATAGTTTATGTTGATATTTTGCTGAATTAATTTGATAGTTATTGATGCGCATATTGCAAGTGGAGGCAGTGTAGTCCTTCAAGAAGGTATCAGTTTTCATACCAAGCAATGTAGAGGATTTTGCAGATGCACTGGTGGCTGGTGCAGTCATGACAGTATCTATTTTAGGCTGCTTAAAAAGATTATCTTTGTGGCCAGTAGTTACTCTGTAGAATTGATTTACTCTATGTACATATGATGCAGCACATGCAGGCTTTTTCCCCCCTATACAGCCTCAACGGGCCTCCAGGCTGCCTCATGGAAGGAAAACCTTCGAAGGCCTTTCTATCCTTTGCATCCAAGTTGCTCAGGAAATCATCCTCCTTAATAAAAGTCTGGGTATTAGCATTGCGAGAGGAAGACATCCTTCTCGCAACCGCCTCTGCATTAGTATATACCAGTGAAGTACTCTCTCCAGCTACTGAAACATCATCATCAGGGGTGGAGTCCATGACATCATCGTCTCCCATGCCAGCATGTGTCAGCAGAGTAGAACTGCTCGTGTACTCTATGCTGCTGCGGTCCACGTATCAGCCACCGGTGCTACCAGCTGTAGAGGTACAGGAACTGCCGCGGTTATACTCTTATCTAAAACCGCCGCCAGCAGTCATTACGACGGTTACATTTTAAACAACATCAATATTAAAATGAAAGACAAACTATCAGATACAACTCAAAAGTTTTATTCAAGCACGTCACAGCAAACATCTGCACAGCCAAAACGCTGTACTTAAATGATCAATTAAACATAAAAAGGGGTTATTTTCTAACTTACCACAAATAAAGCACTACTTCAAAAGCTGAAAAAATATAATAAAATAAGCATTTCAAAAGAAACTAGTGTGTAAATAGGTGTAAACAGGTATATGTACATACAAAACTGTAAAAACAAAAAAAGTAGTTTCATTTAAAATGAAAGTAGCAGCACAGAATACAGGTTGAGCTGCTGCTTTGTAGTTTCCTGATCTAAATGTTTGTGCCGAAGCGCTGTGGCTAGCTTCTGATGAAATCTCTCCTACAGATATTTTCCGTGCATTCCTTGTACAAAACTAATGAATTGATGGCTGCCAGGTCCAGTAGATAAAAACAGGTGTGTATATAAAAATAAAATATTGTAGGTTATATTCAACATAACAACATGTATTGTAAAAGACAGTCAAAATGACGACTTTGGCGGTTCTAGATCCTGCCTTTCAAATGCCATCAGGGTATTCAAAACATGTATTTAGGAAAAGTCATAAACAGACAACTGCATAACTTTGACACGCGGAGCAATTTAAATTTGAAAACCTCAAACCGTCTAAATGACTTTCCATGGCGGTTCTAGTGTTAATTCCTATGGAGTCATCAGCAGGATAGCCTTGGTTGGAATCTCAGTAATGGCCAGTGTTGTTTTAGCTGGTGCATCCTTCTCCCTATTATTGCGGAAAAGGATTAACTCGTTCTCATCCTCGGGGGAGACAAGGCGGCGCTCCAGCGTTTTGTGGAACTACTTGATCTTTAAAAGTTTTTGTTATCAGCACGCAAAACTGGAGGTGAAGGAGCCTTTCCCCTTTGTGTCGGTGCATCTGACATGTCAACACACAGACAAAACTCTCTACCACAAGATGGTGAAAGAGGAGAACCACACAGTGAACACACAGAAAGCATGTGTGCGAGAAAGACAGAGAGAACAACTAGTAAATGCTAGAAAGAAGAAAACGAGATGACAAGTATAATTCCCTACTAATATAATGAGATGATAGAGATAGAGATATATAGATATAGATAGAGATATATGGCAATGCTGAGTCCTTACCCAAGCATACGCAGGAGAAATTTGGACATTAATACTCAAGAAAGGGGGTGGGGTATGGAGGAGGGACATTAACTGGTGCCAAAAATGATAATGATATCAAGGACCTCTGGGAAAGAGATCGACTTTTCTCCTGACCCAAGCAACACGGAGACTGGGAGTTCACTCGTTGTGTGGAGTTCATCAAATTAGGTAAGGAACTGCGGTTCACCAGACAGGAAGAGCATCTGCTGTGCTTGTCCTCCACAGGCAGGCTGGCCTTGCATGTCTCAGAGAGATAAAACCCAGGCATTATGCAAATAACAAGCAATGTACAGTAAGAATGTACAGTTGCTGCCTCAGCTGCTAAAAGACAACAGGGCTGTTCAAGACCCAACAAGACCTGCTTGGTACCAGACTGGGGATGTAAACACCGGTAGCTTTACCATTGGGGTCACCCCGTTACCGGTTCGGTACCAGGTTGGGAACGGAGCGATGATCTCGGTACCGGTATGGTACAGGTCCACTTGGTTCGCAGTTACCTCGGGTAGCTATATACAGGGATGCCCACCTGTGCAATCTACTGGTAAAACCACTCAGTCAGTATTCACACGAGACTGAGGGAAGCCTGCTTGTTAGAAAGACTAACAGACATCGCAATGGTGATTCAGAGCTATCACCAAAACAGCATCAAGATGCTGTGGCAGAGATTGCAAGCAAACTCTTGGTCCTACATAGCAGCTGCTCTCACTGTATGTGTGCCACAGCACACATTGCAGAGGCCTGCGCTCAGTCTCTGAAAACAGAAAAAAAGAATGAGAAGAGACATTTTCCTCACACAAAATACAGTAATGAAATTACTTGATATACAAATTGTCTCTTAATTTTGGTTGAAGCCAAAACGAGAATAAAATAACTCCAGCCAGAGCTACTGCAGCCTCGGGAGCACAAAGTCGACTTACGTTATTTGATCCCTGGAAAGGGGTGACTCAAGGTCGCCGGCTTCACACGTGGCACAAGGCCGCAGCGGTCTTTTATTATTTGTTTATTTACCAGACACCTTTATCCAAGGCGACTTACAGAGTCTAGGGTGTGTGAACTATGCATCAGCTGCAGAGTCACTTACAATTACGTCTCACCTGAAAGACTGAGCACAAGGAGGTGAAGTGACTTGCTCAGGGTCAAACAATGAGTCAGTGGCTGAGGTGGGATTTGAACTGGGGATCTCCTGGTTACAAGCCCTTTTCTTTAACCACTGGACCACACAGTCTCCTAATTTTGCCTCCTCCTTTGTAATATCACATATAAAATTTGTGTAACACACAATAAGCGTTTTCACATTTAATAGAAAACGTAACAAGTACTTATCTGATTAGACTCTCCCGTCAGGTCAGTCCTTGAAAAGGAAAAATGGTGCAGAGATCCGTGCATGCAGTCCTTTATTCACGCCAAGGAAGGCATGACTGCGTCACAGAGGCTCGGCTAAGCAGCTTTGTTATATCTTACTCAGGTTTCGGGTCTTAAAGAGGTTAATACCATTCAGTAATGGTTACATTTTGTACTTGAAAGGTAACCATATTTTCTGCTATAGCTTTGTCTGGAAAAGAAAATGGATGAACCAAACACTTATTCTATAAACTATTTGACACAATATATTGTGTATAAAAAAAGTGTATAAAGTGCATAATAAGCAGCAATTTAGATCAACATATTCTGAAATAAAAGACGAACAAGAACATTTAATACTGCTTGGGAAATTGTTTTGTCAGCAGCTTGAGTGAAATAATTCTCTTCACTGTGCAGCTCATACTCACTCATATTGAGAGCAGCCATCCCACCCTGTGGTGCAGCCGGATACATGCTCGGCATGTTTGTTGTCATGAAATCAGCAATCTGCTGCAGTGCCAGCAGGCTGGTGGGGTTTTTTCCTTTCTTAAACTGGTCCTGGATCATCGTCTCCAGCTCCTCGCAAAAAGCCTATTACAAGGAGAAAAAAAAACATTTAAAAAAATTTAAAAAAAAAAAAAAATCATGTAGTACATGAATATTTAAGCATTTCTAAATTCACCTTCTGAACCCAAGCTCTGATGTAAATCTAAAACAATGATATCAACTTTCTGTTAATATCCTACTCACTTCTAAGCCCATCTTCTGGTGGTGGTGGGGCGGGGGCATTTCCTGTATCACTGACTAAAGCCGCCATCATGTTTACTTCCATTACTTTTAGCACGCTATCAGAAATTTAAATATTGGATGTTCTACAGAGCAGTCTATAAATAAGTTTATTTATTTATTTATTTTAATCAAAGTTTACTTGATAGTAATGCTACCATAATACATAGTTATTCTAAATTTAAAGAAAATGGCATCGCTGCATTCAATATTTTCCAAACTAAATGTGATTAATCATGTAGTGAATATGGCACAAATAGAAAATGATCTGGGGACAGAAAACAAAGAGTTTGTATTATGCCAGTAACTTCCTGCATATGAAAATTTAACCATTAGGTGGAGTCAGTTACTGCAGGTATTTAAATAGTGCTGCTTTTACTTTCAACGTTTTAAAATATAATTGTTTGTCTTGTCTAGACAATTTTAGTTTGCAACTATAGAGCCAAGTAAATAGAGACACTTCATGTAAAACCTGTATTTGATTTGGGGAATTATACAAACATCATCTGTGTGTTTTAATTTCCCTACACAATATACAGTAAGACTAAGGCCCTGTCCACACTATGCCTTTAAACCGTATTAGTTGCATTTAAGCTGGCTTAAAAGTGCTAAATTCGGTTTGCATCCACACTATGCAGCATTTAATATAGTACTCGAGAACCGGACTCGAGACCACCTCAGGAGGTAGTCTCGAGTCCGGTTCTAATTAGATCGGATCACGTAGTGCGGTTTGTCAGAAGTGTGGACGCTGTAATACCAAACTACAGTTATTTGTGTATCCTCCAATATCCCAAAATGCTTTCTGGTATGTTTGGCGAAATACTCAGAGCAGGCGCCTGAAGGACTTGCTATCAATGTACACTCCACACTAGGTATTCATTTTTATGCTTCAAAAAATATCTGTCAGGATATCTCTGTTAAACTAGTGGGGAAAATAACAAAAACAACACATTAAATTAGGCGACTGCAAAAATGAAATGCAAGTTAAAAGTAGGATCGGGGATGAACAAATTACGTAATTTGTCAGCTCTGTTTGAAATAAAATTAAGAGGACCAGAATTAGGCTCAGGCAAGATATGAAGGTAAAAACAAAGATTGTTTTGTAATTAACAGCTTTTTCTGAGTTTAATTATAAAACAGAATCAGCTCAATTTGTTTAATGGGACTTCACCTGATTAAAAATAAAACCTGAAAACTTCAAGCCCTACTTGTGTGTGTGTGTTCGGATTTACTTTTTCCGCAATACTTGTTATATTTCATTTATGCAATGTGGGCCTCTGTTAATATGGGGCATAACACATTATTTTAAAATAAAATACAGTGCATGGTGGGATACTATGGTATTAATTTCCACGGTTCGTTGCGTTGCTGGGAATTGTAACTGAACTATTCTAATGGTGTGTGGACGCAATAAGCCTGACTAAATATGAAACGGTTCTTCAGTGTGGACGGTTTGAGCTGTGTTAATTAGAGCGGTTTCGAGATCGGCCACACACACACACACACACACACACACACACACACACACACACACACGTTAAAGTATTTGCCCCCTGTCTGATTTTCCACATTTTTCCATATTTTTTTCACACAGTGTTATCACATCTTCCACCAAAACCTAATATTACATAAAAGGGACCCCGAGTCAACAAAACACAAAAATTCTATACAAATTTCATTTATTTATTAAAGAAAGTTATACAACACCCAATGTCCCCGTGTGAAAAAGTAAATCGCCCCTTAGACTCAAAGACTGGTTACGCCACCAAACGCTTCTTGTAGTTGTTCATTAGTCTCTCACAGCGCTGTGGAGGAATTTTGGCCCACTCTTCCATGCAGAACTGCTTCAACTCAGTGACATTTGTGGGTTTTCGAGCATGAACTGCTCGTTTCAGGTCCTGCCACAACATCTCAATGGGGTTTAGGTCTGGACTTTGACTAGGCCATTCCAAAACTTTAAATTTCTTGTTCTTCAACCATTCTGATGTAGACTTGCTTGTGTGTTTCGGATCATTGTTTTGCTGCATGACCCAGCTGTGCTTCAGCTCATGGACGGATGGCCTGACATTCTCCTGTAGAATTCTCTGATACAGAGCAGAATTCATGGTTCCTTCAATGATGGCAAGGCGTCCAGGTCCTGATGCAGCAAAGCATCCCCAAACCATGACACTACCACCACCATGCTTGACCGTTGGTATGAAGTTCTTACTGTGGAATGCAGTGTTTGGTTTCCGCCAGACATAACGGGGCCCATGTCAGCCAAAAGGTTCCACTTTTGACTCATCTGTCCATACAACATTGTTCCAGAACTCTTGAGGATCATCCAGGTGGTTTTTGGCAAACTTGAGACGAGCATTCATGTTCTTCTTAGTGAGCAATGGCTTCCGCCTTGCTACTCTGCCATGAATCCCATTTTTGCCCAGTGTCTTTCTCATGGTGGAGTCATGAACACTGACCTTAGCCGAGGCGAGAGAGGCCTGCAGATCCCTGAATGTTGTTCTAGGGTTCTTTGTGACTTCCTGGACGATTTGACGCCTTGCTCTTGGAGAGATTTTGGCAGGACGGCCACTCCTGGGAAGATTCACTACTGTCCCAAACTTTCTCCATTTGGACAATATGGCTCCGACTGTGGTTCGGTGGAGCCCCAGAGCCCTAGAAATGGCTTTGTAACCCTTTCCAGACTGATGGGCATCAACTTTTTTCCGGAGGTCTTCAGGAATTCCTTTTGTTCGTGGCATGATGTGCCTCTAGAACCTGTGTGCGGACAACTTCACTCTGATGGTAAGGGCCAAAGTTAGTCAGATTTATATTGGGCAGGGCTGGCCCAAATCAGGCCTGGTTGTTAACCAAAGTACTCAAACAGTTGACCCTAATTATCCCTTTAATTGAATTAACTAGGAGGGGCAATAACTTTTTCACACCTGAAGATTGCATGTTTGATTACCTTGCACACCAAACAAATGAAAGAAGCACCAAACTTTGGTGTCATTTTTCCTCTCAGACTCCCTCTATATACTACTACATACAATGTGAAAAATGTAAATACAATGTGAAAAATGTGCAAAAATCAGACAGGGGGCAAATACTTTTTCATGGCACTAATTATATATACAGTACTGTGCAAAAGTTTTAGGCAGGTGTGAAAAAATGCTGTAAAGTAAGAATGCTTTCAAAAATAGACATGTTAATAGATTATATTTATCAATTAACTAAATGCAAAGTGAGTGAACAGAAGAAAAATCTAAATCAAATCCATATTTGGTGTGACCACCCTTTGCCTTCAAAACAGCATCAAGCATCAATTCTTCTAGGTACACTAGGTACACAGTTTTTGAAGGAACTTCGGCAGGTAGGTTGGCCCAAACATCTTGGAGAACTAACCACAGTTCTTCTGTGGATTTAGGCAGCCTCAGTTGCTTCTCTCTCTTCATGTAATCCCAGACAGACTTCGATGATGTTGAGATCAGGGCTCTGTGGGGGCCATACCATCACTTCCAGGACTCCTTGTTCTTCTTTATGCTGAAGATAGTTCTTAATGACTTTCAGCTGTATGTTTGGGGTCGTTGTCATTCTGCAGAATAAATTTGGGGCCAATCAGATGCCTCCCTGATGGTATTGCATGATGGATAAGTATCTGCCTGTACTTCTCAGCATTGAGGAGACCATTAATTCTGACCAAATCCCCAACTCCATTTGCAGAAATGCAGCCCCAAACTTGCAAGGAACCTCCACCATGCTTCACTGTTGCCTGCAGACACTCATTCGTGTACGCTGTCCAGCCCTTCGGCTGAACAAACTGCCTTCTTCTACAGCCAAATATTTCAAATTTTGACTCATCAGTCCAGAGCACCTGCTGCCATTTTCTGCACCCCAGTTCCTGTGTTTTCGTGCATAGTTGAGTCGCTTGGCCTTGTTTCCACGCCGGAGTGCGGCTTTTTGGCCGCAAGTCTTCCATGAAGGCCACTTCTGACCAGACTTCTCCGGACAGTAGATGGGTGTACCAGGGTCCCACTGTTTTCTGCCAGTTCTGAGCTGATGGCACTGCTGGACATCTTCCGATTCGCGAAGGGAAGTAAGCATGATGTGTCTTTCCTCTGCTGCAGTAAGTTTCCTTGGCCGACCACTGCGTCTCACGGTCCTCAACGTTGCCCGTTTCTTTGTGCTTCTTCAAAGAGCTTGGACAGCACATCTGGAAACCCCTGTCTGCCTTGAAATTTCTGCCTGGGAGAGACCTTGCTGATGCAGTATAACTACCTTGTGTCTTGTTGCTGTGCTCAGTCTTGCCATGGTGTATGACTTTTGACAGTAAACTGTCTTCAGCAACCTCACCTTGTTAGCTGAGTTTGGCTGTTCCTCACCCAGTTTTATTCCTCCTACACAGCTGTTTCTGTTTCAGTTAATGATTGTGTTTCAACCTACATATTGAATTGATGATCATTAGCACCTGTTTGGTATAATTGTTTAATCATACACCTGACTATATGCCTACAAAATCCCTGACTTTGTGCAAGTGTACCTAGAAGAATTGATGCTGTTTTGAAGGCAAAGGGTGGTCACACCAAATATGGATTTGATTTAGATTTTTCTTCTGTTCACTCACTTTGCATTTAGTTAATTGATAAATATCATCTATTAACATGTTTATTTTTGAAAGCATTCTTACTTTACAGCATTTTTTCACACCTGCCTAAAACTTTTGCACAGTACTGTATATATATACAGCTCTGGAAAAAATTAAGAGACCACTGCAAAATTATCAGTTTCTCTGGTTTTACTATTTATAGGTATGTGTTTGGGTAAAATGAACATTTTGTTTTATTCTATAAACTACTGACAACATTTCCCCAAATTCCAAATAAAAATATTGTCATTTAGAGCATTTATTTGCAGAAAATGACAACTGGTCAAAATAACAAAAAAGATGCAGTGTTGTCAGACCTTGAATAATGCAAAGAAGGAAGTAAGTTTTCTTCCAGGACAACCTTGTACTTGGCTTGATTCATGCGTCCTTCACAAAGACAAATCTGCCCGATTCCAGCCTTGCTGAAGCACCCCCAGATGAGTCCAATTTTCAGCTTTGCCCACCTGGTCGTCTAATGGTTAGACGGAGACCTGGAGAGGCCTACAAGCCACAATGTCTCGCACCCACTGTGAAATGTGGTGGAGGATCGGTGATGATCTGGGGGTGCTTCAGCAAGGCTGGAATCGGGCAGCTTTGGCATGAATCAAGCCAAGTACAAGGTTGTCCTGGAAGAAAACTTGCTTCCTTCTGCTCTGACAATGTTCCCCAACTCTGAGGATTGGTTTTCCAGCAGGACAATGCTCCATGCCACACAGCCAGGTCAATCAAGGTGTGGATGGAGGACCACCAGATCAAGACCCTGTCATGGCCAGCCCAATCTCCAGACCTGAACCCCATTGAAAACCTCTGGAATGTGATCAAGAGGAAGATGGATGGTCACAAGCCATCAAACAAAGCCGAGCTGCTTGAATTTTTGCGCCAGGAGTGGCATAAAATCATCCAACATCAATGTGAAAGACTGGTGGAGAGCATGCCAAAATGCATGAAAGCTGTGCTTGAAAATCACGGTTATTCCACCAAATATTGATTTCTGAACTCTTCCTAAGTTAAAACATTAGTATTGTGTTGTTTAAAAATGAATATGAACTTATTTTCTTTGCATTATTCGAGGTCTGACAACACTGCATCTTTTTTGTTATTTTGACCAGTTGTCATTTTCTACAAATAAATGCTCTAAATGACAATATTTTTATTTGGAATTTGGAAGAAATGTTGTCAGTAGTTTATAGAATAAAACAAAAATGTTCATTTTACCCAAACACATACCTATAAATAGTAAAACCAGAGAAACTGATAATTTTGCAGTGGTCTCTTAATTTTTTCCAGAGCTGTGTGTATATATATATATATATATATATATATATACACACACATACACACACACAGACGTGCTCAAATTTGTTGGTACCCTTACAGCTCATTGAAATAGTGCTTCATTCCTCCTGAAAAGTGATGAAATTAAAAGCTATTTTATCATGTACACTTGCATGCCTTTGGTATGTCATAGAATAAAGCAAAGAAGCTGTGAAAAGAGATGAATTATTGCTTATTCTACAAAGATATTCTAAAATGGCCTGGACACATTTGTTGGTACCCCTTAGAAAAGATAATAAATAATTGGATTATAGTGATATTTCAAACTAATTACTTTCTTTAATTAGTATCACACATGTTTCCAATCTTGTAATCAGTCATTCAGCCTATTTAACTGTGGTGTTTGGTATCATTGTGTGCACCACACTGAACATGGACCAGAGAAAGCAAAGGAGAGAGTTGTCTGAGGAAATCAGAAAGAAAATAATAGACAAGCATGGTAAAGGTAAAGGCTACAAGACCATCTCCAAGCAGCTTGATGTTCCTGTGACAACAGTTGCAAATATTATTAAGAAGTTTAAGGTCCATGGAACTGTAGCCAACCTCCTGGGCGGCAAAGAGGAAAATCGACCCCAGATTGAACAGAAGGATAGTGCGAATGGTAGAAAAAGAACCAAGGATAACTGCCAAAGAGATACAAGCTGAACTCCAAGGTGAAAGTATGTCAGTTTCTGATCGCACCATCTGTCGCTTTTTGAGCGAAAGTGGGCTCCATGGAAATAGACCCAGGAGGTCTCCACTTTTGACAGAAAAACATAAAAAAGCCAGACTGGAATTTGCTAAAATGCATATTGACAAGCCACAATCCTTCTGGGAGAATGTCCTTTGGACAGATGAGTCAAAACTGGAGCTTTTTGGCAAGTCACATCAGCTCTATGTTCACAGACGAAAAAATGAAGCTTTCAAAGAAAACACCACCATACCTACAGTGAAACATGGAGGAGGCTCGGTTATGTTTTGGGGCTGCTTTGCTGCGCCTGGCACAGGGTGCCTTGAATCTGTGCAGGGCACAATGAAATCTCAAGACTATCAAGGCATTCTGGAGCTTAAACGTACTGCCCAGTGTCAGAAAGCTCTGTCTCAGTCGCAGGTCATGGGTCCTCCAACAGGATAATGACCCAAAACACACAGCTAAAAGCACCCAAGAATGGATCAGAACAAAACATTGGACTATTCTGAAGTGGCCTTCTATGAGTCCTGATCTGAATCCTATCGAACATCTATGGAAAGAGCTGAAACTTGCAGTCTGGAGAAGGCACCCATCAAACCTGAGACAGCTGGAGCAGTTTGCTCAGGAAGAGTGGGCCAAACTACCTGTTAACAGGTGCAGAAGTCTCATTGAGAGCTACAGAAAACGTTTGATTGCAGTGATTGCCTCTAAAAGTTGTGCAACAAAATATTAGGTTAGCGGTCCCATTATTTTTGTCCATGCCATTTTCATTTGTTTTATTATTTACAATATTATGTTGAATAAAAAATCAAAAGCAAAGTCTGATTTCTATTAAATATGGAATAAACAATGGTGGATACCAATTAACTTGAAACTGACAAAAGTATTTCAGAGAAAATTGTGCATTCTTCGTTTTTTGTGGAGGGGTACCAACAAATTTGAGCACGTCTATATATATATATATATATATATATATATATATATATATATATATATATATATATATATCTCTCATTCCTTTAACCCTTTGCGGTCCATTGTCGGACCTGGTCCGGCATTGCGATTATTCCTATCCGGTCCATTGTCGAACCCTGTCCGACAATCAAAAAAACGCAAAAAACGGGTTTCTAGTCGTTTTTTCTCCGGAAAAAGCTGAGCAAACCATTCAATGGCCAAGTGGGAGCGACAGGAGCCGAGACAAGCCGATAAAATAAAATAAAAAAAGGCGTATCTCATGAATAATCATACTTGCCCCTGGCATCACATAGGGGCGGTCAGAAGGAAACAAGCTGGTTGTTACTGTATCAGCGCACAGAGACTATCACGGAAATTTGCAGAGCTTTTTTGAGATGTTATAGTAATAATGACTTGGATTGCATTATTGAGGAGTTTGGTGATAAAACAAGTCATCAGGAGATGATTGATCGGTATGTACGACTATTATTATTATTATTATTATTATTATTATTATTATTATTATTATTATTATTATTATTATTAATTTCTTAGCATATGTGTAAACTATAGCGAACGAAAGGGTGGGGCGGGGCTGGAGATGCCTAGTGAGTGCTTTGTTGATATGCAGGGCTTTTTAAACCCGTATGACTGTGGAAAAAAATACTTTTAAACAGCGCATCTAAAATTAACTGCGCGTGTGAAAATAAATTGGACCTGGCGCGCAGTTAATAAATGGACTGCAAAGGGTTAACCCCCCCCCCCCCCAAAAAAAAGCCAGCCAATTAAATGTTTTATATTAAATCCACCAGCAGCAAAACATAGCAAATAACAGTAAATACAAGATCTTTTAAAGTAATTGTATTTTTTGTGTTCACTCACTGGACTCTGGAGTATCATGGAGACCCTCTTCCGCTGTTCCATCATATTAAAGTCTTGCCGCAGGTCAGGCGCCATGTTCCTCTCGCTGGTACTCAGCTGCTCTCGTCCACACGGTCAAGTAGCTCTCTTTGTGGGGAACGGTGGTTGGGGGTTGGGAGGTGACCACCCCTGCGCCTGAGTCACCATTCATAGCAGGCTGATCGGAGCTCCTTTTTGGGTGGGGAGGAAGAGAGAAATTGAAACGTCAAACTACATGAACAGACAGAATGTGCTCTCAGACAGTCCATTAGGACTGGTGCTGATGTACTGGAGCACTATGATGGGCATACCCACATAGGGTTGTCATAATACCAGATACGATACCAGTTCAGTTTCACGATACTCGATACCTCTTCGATACCACGGCAAAAAAAAATCTTAAACACGTAAAATAAGAGAACATTCCTTTAATAAAGGTAAACAATCTTGATTCTAGGTCAAACGGTGCATGTGCAGTAAACGTAATTTGCATATTATCAGTTAAGGATTTTTTTTTGTGTAGGACTAGAATTGACTGGCCCTTTAATAGTTCTGCTTGCTTTTGGTAGTGAAATAAAGAGGATGAAGTAAAACAAAGTGGATGAATTTGAGATTTTTATTAAATGATTTAGGTGAGTGCTCTGTACATTATTGATGGAGAAACGTTCTCAAAGTTTTTACTATATTTGTGCGTATAACTGTGACTACAGGGGTTTTAGGTAAGTACCATATGCGGAATAAATCAGCACAAACTGGGGATTCAGAAAATAAAAAAATCCATTGTTTGATTTGATGCCCAATAAATTTAGTAAAGAAACATAGGGCAGCAGTGTGGAGTAGTGATTAGGTGCTCTGGACTCTTGACCGGAGGGCCGTGGGTTCAATCCCAGGTGGGGACACTGCTGCTGTACCCTTGAGCAAGGTACTTCACCTAGATTGCTCCAGTAAAAACCCAACTGTAATAACGGGTAATTGTATGTAAAAAATAATGATAACTTGTAACAATTGTAAGTCACTCTGGATAAGGGCATCTGCCAAGAAATAAATAATAATAAACAAAAAACTAACGAATGGCAGGATGAAAATAAAATACGCTTTTTAGAAAAAAAAGAACATTTGTTGTCAAATATTTTTTTCAGTGCTCTGAGTAGAAAAAAATGTATTTTACAATCAAACTTCAAGGTCTTGGGAACATGTCTAAAATGAAATTACAATTGGAACACCAGAACAAAAGTTATAGCCATTTATAACAAAACTATAGAAAACGCAAGAAATGCAAAATATATAAAAAGAAAATGATCAAAAACAAGGGAAACGCAATCTTTTTTTAATTTTGTTTGACAATGTTTTCTTTGCTATCCTGCGCATCTGCTCCATGCTCACACAGCGTGAAGCAGTCAGATTCTCACCGACGTAGATGCCCATATTGGGTATAATTAGAAAGCCACAGTCCGCCCCTTTCCAAGAGTGACAGCCACATGCGCCTATGATATACCGCGCTTGTGTACTACGTCTTAGAAGGCCGAGCCCGTGGGCGACTGCAATAAAGCTAGACTAACCTCAGAGAAATCTGTGAAGTGTGTTTGATACATTGACAGATAACTAGAGTCGTTATTTGTAACATTAATATGAAGGCAGACAAATTAGCTAGCTTGCTTTCTTAATTTCACATTTCCTCATCGTTTTATTTTTAACGTATATATGTGATGCATTCATTCAATAATCTACGCTGTCGCTAACCTGTCTCAATTATTTGAAGAGGTCAGAGTGCCTGTCCGCCAAATGCTTTGCTAAATTTGAGGTGTTGCCTCCTTTTGTTTGTACCGTCTTAAAGCATCGTTTGCATATGGGCTTGGATGGATCTTTTGTTTTGCCCTGCTCATTCACTTCATAAACGAAATACTTCCACACAGCACTCCTGCTGTTCTCTTTCTAAGAGCGCGGGCCGCTGGGCTTGTGTGCCTTCCATCTTAACCTTTTACTTCTGAATCCTGGCTGTCTCATTGTCATTGTTTCCACCTGGAGTGTATGGTGTCTCTGCGCGGACATAAAGGGAAGCTTTTTTTTTTTTTTTAATATGACTCCGTCTTTTACATGAAGGACGCAAACACGCAATTTTCATTATACAAGTACAGAGTCCTCCGATACTTTCTGTTTTTCGGTATTACTGAATGCATAATTAATGAAGCTCAGAACCGTTTTTGAAATTTGGTATCGCAATAGTATCAAAGTATTGGTATTTTTGACAACCCTATACCCACATTGAATGTCATACCCATCTTGCGTAACATCAATTGTACTGTACTGCAGTTGACGTTTGCCATACAAAAAATGCATAGCCTACATATTTCATCTTTCACATACAGCATTTTACACCAACTACAGTATAGCATAGACTAAAACAGGCCTTACTAAAAGAATCCTGTATAGCTTAGCTCTCATTCGAGAACATCCCCACCACAAACATTACACACTACATTGACAGTACTTTCACTCCCTGTATAATTAATAGTTCCTAAGGTTCCAGCATTAAAAGATCAAGCTAATGTATCCAGCAGCTATTTACAAGCTACTGCAGTGATTGCCAGTAAAAGGAATACAAATTAAATTATTAATAATGGGATTGTATGAATATAAAATGGAGTATCATAACAAAAAAAGAAAAGGCAAATTGACAGTAAGAAACAAAGTCTTGTTAGATTGTTCCCACCCTTTTGGGAAGCAGACAGTAATAAATATCTGATGAATTCAGTAATATCAATGAAGTCATGTACTTTATTACAATAACCTTATAAAAGGGGCAGAAGACAAACAGCCAATATATTTTATTGCCTAGGCAATTTGGTTTGAAAATCTTCAAGGGCCTTTTAGGAGTTGGACTTCAATCAAATCATACTTACAGTAATACATTTAATAAACTACAAATATTTTCAATTTAAAATGAAGCTTTGATGTGACACATGCTATATATATATTTATGAATTACTGTGTTTTTTTAAGCTAGATCACACTATATTGTACTCATTTTTATATAGGAACTTTTAGAGCTGTTGGAAACATGCCTAGAAGCCTTAGTTCACACAAAGAAGTTGTGTAACATCACTGTCTAGCAGCAATCATACATTTTCCTGAACTAAATAATCAAATCTATTCTCTTCCTTTCTTTTTTTACTCGCTTGTGAATATTAAGTCTACATAAAACTGGAAGGAAAGCAGTTTGCTTTTTCAATTTTGTAACAGTTTTTATTTTTCAGATTACATCCCTTTTTCATTTACAAGCATGACAATTAAATACAAAAAAAAAAAACACAACACTAAAAAAGTTTCAATATACATCAAATTTTGCTTTAGTTGTGCGGGCTCTAACATACAATGCATGCACGTGCTAAAGAGAATTAAAGAAAAATATGTTTTAAAACCCAAGAGATACTGCACAGTAAAGGAAAATGTAAACCCGGTAAGCATTCTGAAATCCCACATGATCAGATATTGAACCTGAGAAAGCACTTACTAAAAATCAGCACTTACATTACCTTGAATTTTCCTCTTTCCCCAGCCAAGCTGCATACAGCTCTGCATTGTATAAAATGGCTACTGCTGTGTGCTCAAGATACAATTCTTAGTCATTAACCAAGTGTTAATTATTTGGGTCGGGTCAATACCAATTTTTTTTTGATGCAATCAATAACTATTTTTTTTAGCGATAATTCAATTCTTTCTAAACAAAATGTAGGTTTAATGCTTGTTCTACAATGTATGTATACACTTAAAAAAAGGACACATCTGCGCTTTCCAATTCTGGAAGACCTGGGGTCCTAACTACATCATGGCTGGACTTGACTATCTTTTGAACACCGTATTTAAAGATGCAAGAAATTGGCAGAAAAAACAAGGTTCTTGCTGGTCTTGTGCTGGTTCAGTTCTTTAGGTGGCAAAAACATCCATTAAACCTCTCTGCCATTTCTTTGTCACTCAGCACCTGCTGTCATCTTTCAAACACAGTCGCTTGTGCTTGTGAAGCAGTCTGAAAGAAAGCCTGAAACTTTCAGCAAACCGCACACAGGAGGTCACACGAAAGGGGCATAACTCAGTATAGTGTTCAGTACTTCAGTCCACTCTGACCTACCGATCCACAAAAAGGGAAACAAAATCGAACCAGGTAACTACAGACCAATAAGCCTGACTTCTATTATATGTAAACTTATGGAAACTATAATAAGATCCAAAATGGAAAATTACCTATATGGTAACAATATCCTGGGAGACAGACAGCATGGTTTTAGGAAAAGGGAGATCGTGTCTAACTAACCTACTTGACTTTTTTGAGGATGCAGCATTGAAAATGGATAATTGCAAAGCATACAACATGGTTTATTTTGATTTCCAGAAAGCTTTTGACAGTCCCGCATTAAAGATGAATTCTCAAACTGAACGCAGTAGGGATTCAAGGAAATGCATGCACATGGATTAGGGAGTGGTTAACATGTAGAAAACAGAAAGTACTGATTAGAGGAGAAACCTCAAAATGGAGCGAGGTAACCAGTGGTGTACCACAGGGATCAGTATTAGGTCCTCTGCTATTCATAATCTACATTAATGATTTAGATTCTGGTATAGTAAGCAAACTCGTTAAATTTGCAGACGACACAAAAATAGGAGGAGTGACAAACACTGTTGCAGCAGCAAAGGTCATTCAAAATGATCTAGACAGCATTCAGAACTGGGCAGACACATGGCAAATGAAATTTAATAGAGAAAAGTGTAAAATATTGCATGCAGGCAATAAAAATGTGCATTAAAAATATCATATGGGAGATACTGAAATTGAAGGAGGGAACTATGAAAAAGACCTGGGAGTTTATGTTGACTCAGAAATGTCTTCATCTAGACAATGTGGGGAAGCTATAAAAAAGGCCAACAAGATGCTCGGATATATTGTGAGAAGTGTTGAATTTAAATCAAGGGAAGTAATGTTAAAACTTTACAATGCATTTTTAAGACCTCACTTAGAATATTGTGTTCAGTTCTGGTCACCTTGTTACAAAAAGGATATTGCTGCTCTAGAAAGAGTGCAAAGAAGAGCAACCAGAATTATCCCGGGTTTAAAAGGCATGTCGTATGCAGACAGGCTAAAAGAATTGAATCTATTCAGTCTTGAACAAAGAAGACTACGCTGATCTAATTCAAACATTCAAAATCCTAAAAGGTATAGACAATGTCAACCCAGGGACTTCTTTGACCTGAAAAAAGGAACAAGGACCAGGGGTCACAAATGGAGATTAGATAAAGGCATTCAGAACAGAAAATAGGAGGCACTTTTTTACACAGAGAATTGTGAGGGTCTGGAACCAACTCCCCAGTAATGTTGTTGAAGCTGACACCCTGGGATCCTTCAAGAAGCTGCTTGATGAGATTCTGGGATCAATAAGCTACTAACAACCAAACGAGCAAGATGGGCCGAATGGCCTCCTCTCGTTTGTAAACTTTCTTATGTTTTTATCCAGGTCCATGTTTTCCAGTTCTTCACAGGGAGAACTACAACACAAAGTAAGAACCAGCCAACATTCTGAAGCTTGCACCTCACACAACGTATTAGTTGCATGATTAAAGGAAATTATAATAATTCGTGGTGGGGCTGCCCACGTCTGACTGACAGACGCGCATCCCAGGGACACAGACAACTGCAAACCTGAGTCCTGACAAACAGTGCATGCATAAAGGACGCGGGTACCTGTGTCCGACAGCCTTGCTCCATGCAGCTTTCACTCTACATTAATGCAGAAATCCTGTGGGAATCTCATTACTTTCATGTTGCACGTACTGTAAAATAAACAGTGAATTCAAATGACAAAAATCTTTCTCTTAATTTGTCTCCAAAGTGTGAAATACATGAGGCACTGTACATTCGCATGGGAAAACACATTAAGAAAGGGTGACAACTTAAAGATGGTTCAAAGTCCTAATTAAATTGTGAGTTTCTGTGTAATATTTAGAAAGAATTCCTCTGAGATTCACCAGCAAGTGACTGTAAAAAAACACAGAATTCTGAAGGTCACCTCCAGAGTTTATTTTCTAAACAGTATTTCTATAAAAAAGGACTAAACCTAAATCAGAAATTTGCAAGATTCTAATTTTGCAGTTTTGTATAAAATATTGATAGTGTTTATTCACTGTATTTACAGGCATGGTAGGTGGTGTAACTTTTGAGCAACGAGAAACCAATGTGACCTTGGTTAAGGAACTTGTGTCCTGGCAATACATCAGCATACAGTAAAGTGCTCCAAGTAGCGACCATTTTAAGAGGCTAACGATGACCACCTTTGTGCTTGTTTGTCAAATAGACATTGAACATTCCCTTTGTCCTCAGTTGGCTGTTAACTCAATATTATTTTTAATATTGTTTTTACCCAGTTATGTTATTCATAAAGTTTGGTGTGTGTTGCATATAGTGTTGTATTCAGACCCACGGTCCATTGATGTGGCTGAAGAATTATATATTTTTTTCTAATGCTGTAATTGTACAATACTTTTAAAAAGGTTTATGCAACTACACGGTTTGAGGGACCCCCCACCCCTGCATGCCACACAAACCTAACACATCGCTCAACACAAATTCTACAGTATCTTTAAATTGCATTTAAAGATACTGCAACTGTACTTTTACTGATGTCATTATATATATATATATATATATATATATATATATATATATATATATATATATATATATATATATATATATATATATACACACACACACACACACACACACATATATATACACACTATATATATATATATATATATATATATATATATATATATATATATATATATATATATATATACACACATATATACACACACACATACATATACAGTGCCTTATGAAAGTATTCGCCCCTTGAACTTTGCGACCTTTTGCCACATTTCAGGCTTCAAACATAAAGATATGAAACTGTAATTTTTGTGAAGAATCAACAACAAGTGGGACACAATCATGAAGTGGAACGAAATTTATTGGATATTTCAAACTTTTTAACAAATAAAAACTGAAAAATTGGGCTGCAAAATTATTCAGCCCCTTTACTTTCAGTGCAGCAAACTCTCTCCAGAAGTTCAGTGAGGATCTCTGAATGATCCAATGTTGACCTAAATGACTAATGATGATAAATAGAATCCACCTGTGTGTAATCAAGTCTCCAGATAAATGCACCTGCACTGTGATAGTCTCAGAGGTCCGCTTAAAGCGCAGAGAGCATCATGAAGAACAAGGAACACACCAGGCAGGTCCGAGATACTGTTGTGGAGAAGTTTAAAGCCGGATTTGGATACAAAAAGATTTCCCAAGCTTTAAACATCCCAAGGAGCACTGTGCAAGCGATAATATTGAAATGGAAGGAGTATCAGACCACTGCAAATCTACCAAGACCTGGCCGTCCCTCTAAACTTTCAGCTCATACAAGGAGAAGACTGATCAGAGATGCAGCCAAGAGGCCCATGATCACTCTGGATGAACTGCAGAGATCTACAGCTGAGGTGGGAGACTCTGTCCATAGGACAACAATCAGTCGTGATACTGCACAAATCTGGCCTTTATGGAAGAGTGGCAAGAAGAAAGCCATTTCTTAAAGATATCCATAAAAGTGTCGTTTACAGTTTGCCACAAGCCACCTGGGAGACACACCAAACATGTGGAAGAAGGTGCTCTGGTCAGATGAAACCAAAATCGAACTTTTGGCAACAATGCAAAACGCTATGTTTGGCGTAAAAGCAACACAGCTCATCACTCCTGAACACACCATCCCCACTGTCAAACATGGTGGTGGCAGCATCATGGTTTGGGCCTGCTTTTCTTCAGCAGGGACAGGGAAGATGGTTAAAATTGATGGGAAGATGGATGGAGCCAAATACAGGACCATTCTGGAAGAAAACCTGATGGAGTCTGCAAAAGACCTGAGACTGGGACGGAGATTTGTCTTCCAACAAGACAATGATCCAAAACATAAAGCAAAATCTACAATGGAATGGTTCACAAATAAACATATCCAGGTGTTAGAATGGCCAAGTCAAAGTCCAGACCTGAATCCAATCGAGAATCTGTGGAAAGAACTGAAAACTGCTGTTCACAAATGCTCTCCATCCAACCTCACTGAGCTCGAGCTGTTTTGCAAGGAGGAATGGGCAAAAATTTCAGTCTCTCGATGTGCAAAACTGATAGAGACATACCCCAAGCGACTTACAGCTGTAATCGCAGCAAAAGGTGGCGCTACAAAGTATTAACTTAAGGGGCTGAATAATTTTGCACGCCCAATTTTTCAGTTTTTTATTTGTTAAAAAAGTTTGAAATATCCAATAAATTTCGTTCCACTTCATGATTGTGTCCCACTTGTTGTTGATTCTTCACAAAAAATTACAGTTTCATATCTTTATGTTTGAAGCCTGAAATGTGGCAAAAGGTCGCAAAGTTCAAGGGGGCCGAATACTTTCGCAAGGCACTGTATATATACACACACACCCCAACACCACCAACAACAACTTGTCATGTCGTCAAAACTATAAATACCTCCAATGTTTTGATTCAAACATGCTCTTCAGGAAGATATGTACAACATATCGAACGTTGGGCAGCTGGCTCTTTTGAGCTATATATATATATATATATATATATATATATATATATATATATATATATATATATATATATATATATATATATAATATATATAAATAACTACCAGTCAAAGGTTTTAGAACACCCCCATTTTTCCAGTTTTTATTGAAATTTACGCAGTTTAATGTCTCAATGTACTCTGAAATTAAAGCACAGAACAAATAAACAATTGGAGATAAAAAAGAAATCATGGAATCGTTTTGTTTAACAAAATTTAATCTAAATTTTGACTCAAAGTAGCCACCTTTTGCAGATATAACAGCCGAACACACTCGTGGCATTCTTTCTACAATGGAAATCAAATATTGTTCGGAAAGTTCTTCCCAACACTGTTGCAGAAGTTCCCACAAATGTGTTGCACTTGTAGGTTGCTTTGCTTTCACCCTTCTGTCCAGTTCATCCCAAACCAGCTCGATGGGGTTTAAGGCAGACAGGCTTCCCAGCGACAGTGTGTGGAAGCGACATCGTGGGAGAAGTACAGTCGTGGACAAGTACAGCGCAGTTAGAAGCAGAAAGGAGGAATTACACCTTTAAATCTGGAGTTGCTTTAATCAGAAAACATTGCAGCTTAAAGCCTTGCAGCTGCGTGTATTTTTCTGATAACAAGCTGAAACTCGGAGCAGCTGATTCAAATCCCGCGCTCTGAGACACGGGGAGGGCGGAGCCCGCAGCACAAACAAACAAAGGCAGACAGGCTTCCCAGCGACAGCGTGGAAGCGACATCGTGGGAGAAGTACAGTCGTGGACAAGTACAGCGCAGTTAGAAGCAGTTTGAAAGCAGGTTGACAGCTGCAGAAGCTAAACTAAACTTTAAAAAAATGGTCTTCAAGCCAGTAATCTGTGACAACTGCATGATGTGGGAAATCCGAGAAAACCCAACAGAGCTCAACCAAGTGTGTGTAAAGTGCTGCACGATCCAGGACTTGCTCCAGCGATTAAGCCTGCTAGAAAAGGAGCTGGAGGAAATGAGACAGCAACAGGAGCTTGAGGAGCTGGCACACCCACAATTCATGGAAGTCTGCACCCCTAGCAGACTGAAAGCCACCACGGAGATGGAAGAAAGTCGAAACAGCTGGGTTCAGATAGGCAGAAGCAGGGAAAAAAGAAACTTCGTCTAACACAACCACCAGAAATCCAAACATCCAACAAATTTGAGCCACTTCAACATTTAGATGACCAAAACCAACATCAAGAGAATGAAAGAAACAACATCCAGGACCCTATAAACAGTGCTGGCCAGGCAGCAAAAAGAAGGGAGGTCATGATCGTTGGGGACTCCATATTGAGAAACACAGCAAGTTCAGTTCGCAGTTTGGACCCCTTACTACAACAGTGTGCTGCCTTCCAGGAGCCTCAGTCAAGCACATCACTGAGAATGTGGACAGGCTCCTAGAACGAACAGGAGACGACCCGGTAGTAGTCGCCCACATCGGTACAAACAACATTGGAAGAGACAGGCCAAGATCCCTGCAAAACAAATTCAGAGAGCTAGGAAGGAAATTAAAAGGCAAGACCAAAACTGTGGTATTTTCTGGGATACTGCCGCGCCCTGCAAAGGACCATATGGACAGCTGGAAATACAAAATCAAAATGCATGGCTGAAATCGTGGTGCACCCAGGAAGGCTTCACCTTTCTTGAACATTGGAGCACATTCTACAACAAGGACTATCTATACAGGTGGGACGGACTGCACTTAAACAGAAAGGGAACCAATCTACTGGAGAAAGGATCCTTCAGGAGGTCCAGAAGCATTTAAACTAGAAAGGAAGGGGGAGAAAACAAAAACAGAAGGGAGACCACATCAAAACAAGGACAACAACTCAGGTAAGACAACTATTAAATGTATCTATCTTAATGCTAGAAGTCTCAGAAACAAAATGTTAGAACTTGAAGCTACTGCACTAACAAGTAACTACGATGTGATAGGTGTTACAGAAACTTGGTTGTCTGAGAGTGATGGAGACGAATATAATATTAGTGGGTACACACTATATAGGAAAGACAGGCAGGACAGAAGAGGCGGAGGGGTAGCGCTATACATAAGAAATAGTCTTGAAGCCCAGGTGTTAAATCAGGACAAAGAAAACAATGCAGAATCAATATGGGTCAGAATAATGGACACAAATTCAAAGGGCATAATAATAGGAGCATGCTATAGACCGCCAAACTCAGACGCTGAGCAAAATAATCTGTTGTACAATGACATTCGAAATGCGTGTAGAAAAGGAGAAGCCATACTAATGGGGATTTCAACTTCCCCGTATAAAATGGGAGAACCCGTGGGGGCACGACGGACGAAATTGAAATGGTAGAAATGACAAATGACTGCTTCCTAACGCAATTTGTCAAGGCACCGACTAGAGGGGAGGCATACCTTGATTTAATCTTTTCAAATAATGAAGACAGAATAACTAAAACAGAGGTCAGAGAGCCATTGGCAAACTCAGACCACAACATGGTCTCATTTGAAATATTTTTAAAACCCCAAAAGTAATGACTAAAGCTAAGGTTTACAATTTTAGAAAAGCAAACTATGAAGGTATGAAACAGAGACTAACAGAAGTAGATTGGAGTAAAATAGAGAAAACATCCACAGAAAAAGGATGGCTGTTTTTAAAAATGTAGTACTAGAGGCACAAAACGATTACATCCCAAAAGTAGACAAATCTAAATCTAAAACAAAATGGCCAAAATGGTTTAATAGATCAATTAAAAAAATATTCAGCGAAAAAAGGCACTTTACAGAGCGTTTAAAAGGGACCAAAACAAAGTACACAGAAAGAGTACTTGGAACTGCAAACACAAGTCAAAAAGGAAGTTAGAAAGGCCAAGAGAGAGATAGAAATCAATATTGCTAAGGGGCTAAAACCAATTCCAAAATATTTTTCCAATATTATAACAGCAAGAGAACATTCAAAGAGGAGGTCAAATGTCTAAGAGACACAAATGGCAAAATCATAGATGAAGAAAAAAATAGCAAATATATTAAATGATTACTTTTCACAGGTTTTACAAAGGAGGACACGGACAACATGCCCCACATGTCGACCTGTTCCTATCCAATTTTAAATAACTTTAGCATAACAGAGGCAGAAGTGTTAAAGGGACTAGGAGCTCTTAAAATAAACAAATCCCCTGGGCCGGATGAGATCCTCCCAATAGTACTCAAAGAAATGAAAGAAGTTATTTACAAACCGCTAACCAAGATCATGCAACAGTCTCTTGACACAGGGGTTGTACCGACAGACTGGAAAATAGCAAACGTAATACCGATCCACAAAAAGGGAGACAAAACCGAACCAGGTAACTACAGACCAATAAGCCTGACTTCTATTATATGTAAACTTATGGAAACTATAATAAGATCCAAAATGGAAAATTACCTATATGGTAACAATATCCTGGGAGACAGCCAGCATGGTTTTAGGAAAGGGAGATCGTGTCTAACTAACCTACTTGACTTTTTGAGGATGCAACATTGAAAATGGATAACTGCAAAGCATACGACATGGTTTATTTAGATTTCCAGAAAGCTTTTGACAAAGTCCCGCATAAAAGATTAATTCTCAAACTGAACGCAGTAGGGATTCAAGGAAATGCATGCACATGGATTAGGAGTGGTTAACAGGTAGAAAACAGAAAGTACTGATTAGAGGAGAAACCTCAAAATGGAGTGAGGTAACCAGTGGTGTACCACAGGGATCAGTATTAGGTCCTCTGCTATTCCTAATCTACATTAATGATTTAGATTCTGGTATAGTAAGCAAACTTGTTAAATTTGCAGACGACACAAAAATAGGAGGAGTGGCAAACACTGTTGCAGCAGCAAAGGTCATTCAAAATGATCTAGACGGCATTCAGAATTGGGCAGACACATGGCAAATGAAATTTAATAGAGAAAAGTGTAAAGTATTGCATGCGGGCAATAAAATGTGCATTATAAATATCACATGGGAGATAGTGAAATTGAAGAAGGGAACTATGAAAAAGACCTAGGAGTTTATGTTGACTCAGAAATGTCTTCATCTAGACAATGTGGGGAAGCTATAAAAAGGCTAACAAGATGCTTGGATATATTGTGAGAAGTGTTGAATTTAAATCAAGGGAAGTAATGTTAAAACTCTACAATGCATTAGTAAGACCTCACCTAGAATATTGTGTTCAGTTCTGGTCACCTCGTTACAAAAAGGATATTGCTGCTCTAGAAAGAGTGCAAAGAAGAGCAACCAGAATTATCCCGGTTTAAAAGGCATGTCGTATGCAGACAGGCTAAAAGAATTGAATCTATTCAGTCTTGAACAAAGAAGACTACGCGGTGATCTGATTCAAACATTCAAAATCCTAAAAGGTATAGACAATGTCAACCCAGGGACTTCTTTGACCTGAAAAAGAAACAAGGACCAGGGGTCACAAATGGAGATTAGATAAAGGGGCATTCAGAACAGAAAATAGGAGGCACTTTTTACACAAAGAATTGTGAGGGTCTGGAACCAACTCCCCAGTAATGTTGTTGAAGCTGACACCCTGGGATCCTTCAAGAAGCTGCTTGATGAGATTCTGGGATCAATAAGCTACTAACAACCAAACGAGCAAGATGGGCCGAATGGCCTCCTCTCGCTTGTAAACTTTCTTATGTTCTTCTTAAGTCTGAGACTGTGCTGGCATTCCATGATTTGAAGCTCACCGCCTTGTTCTTCTAAGGTAGTTCTGACATACAGCCTGGAGGTATGTTTTGAGTCATTATCTTGCTGTAGGATGAACCCTGACCAACTAGGGCGATACCAGAAGGTATTGCATGGCACTGCAAAAATGCTGTGGTAGCCGCTTTGGTTCAGGGTGCCACTCTCTGCAGTCGCCTAATTCTGGATCCCAGCAAAAGAGCCCCAGACCATCACTCCTCTCCTCCATGTTTGATGAAGTTGGTGTCACAACCGAGGAACCATCCTTTGGCCTGACTGACTTACATACAAAACTCTGGCATGGATGAACCGAACATTTAAATTTTGATTCATCGGTCCATAAGACCTTCTTCCAGTCTTCAGTAGTCCACTGGCTGTGCTTCTGGCCCAGGCAAGCCTCTTTTTCTTATTTTGCCATCTTTAGCAATGGCTTTCTTACTGCCACTGACCTGTCAAACCTGCAGCTCGTGTCTTCTTCACAGCTGAAACTGAGACTTGCTTACTGCTAACCAGTGTTAAGCTGTGCTTGAAGCTGTTGTCCTGTGAGCCGCCTATCATCAAGCTGTTGACTCTCAGAAACTTGTCTTCTGATTCTGTAGTGGCTTTGGGTCTGCTCAGACCTCTTCCTGTCAGAGTTTCCTCCAGTTTCAAGTGCCTTTGATGGTGATGAAACTGTACTCACTGACACCTTGGCTTTCTTTTGCAATTTCTCTAAAGGAAAGACCTACACTTTTAAGGGTTATAATGGTCTGTCTGTCTTCCTTTGTTCATTGCCTTTCTCACCATTATGATAGCAATATACTACTTCCTGCAGTACAATACTGTCCAAATAATGCTTAAGAGGGTGTAGTAACACAGTCTGTTCAAACACTGCTTTTATACAGACAGAGGGTTTGTAAGTAATCAACAAAAGTTGGGACACCTGTAGGAATTGTTAGCATCAACTTTCAAGGCTTAATTTACTTCCATTCCTGCAGAACAGCTGTAAGTTGTTAACCCATTACTTGTTCCCTGAAAAGGCCTTTTGTAGAACTCTGAAATGTACATTATTTTTCAGTTTTGGTAATCCAAACTTTTTTTTAACTTCTGGCAGTTTTACCGCGCTACCTTTGTACCATTTCAGGTTATTCACTGGACTTGAACTGCTTAAATTTCAATAAAACTGAAATGGGGGTGTTCTAAAACTTTTGACCGGTAGTGTGTATGTGTGTATATATATATATATATATATATATATATATATAGTAACACGGCCAGCACTCACGGTCATTCGTTGCCGCTTTTAAAGCAGACCCGAAATTGATTTTTATGCGCTGACACACCATTTCTTTAATACACAAAAATGAAATTAAACAAAACAAAACTCCAAACTCCGTGTTGGAGTACTGACTACACAGGCAGGTTCCTGATTAGCTCGAGGACGACTAAGCTGTTGACCTGTCATCACAACAAAACAAACCACACAGGTTTAACACAGCACTTACTTTTTATATGACTGCTTGGAAACAGAGCACACCTTCTGCTTCCTACTACTCAGCAGCCCTGAGCAGACTGACTGTTTTCTTTAAATACCCTGCACCTGGCTCTAATTTACAATATTAGCCAGGCGCAGGTGATTATTATATACAACAATTAACAAATGTAATTAAACAAAACACAAACAATTAAACAAATACGTTTCTGGCAGGGAGGATTTTAACCCCCTTTGCTCATTTGCAAATCGTTATCAAATCCATTATATAACACTTAACCCTTTGTGGTCCTATGTTGGACCTGGTCCAACATTGCAATTATTCCTATCCGGTCCAAATGTCGGACCCTGTCCGACATCATCAAAAAGATGCAAAAAACAGGTTTTTAGTCGTTTTTTCTCTGGAAAAAGCCGAGAACCATTCAGTGGCCGAAGGGAGCGACAGGAGCCGAGACAAGCCAAAAAAAAAAAGGCGATCTCATGAATAGTCATACTTGCCCCTGGCATGAGATAATGGCGGACATAAGGAAACAAGCTGGCTGCTGCTGAATCAGCGCTCAGAGAATATCACAGACATTTGCAGAGCTTTTTTGAGATGTTATAGTTATAAAATAATGACTTGGATTGCATTATTGAGGCGTTTGGTGATAAAACGAGTAATCAGGAGATGACTGATCGGTATGTACGACTATTATTATTATTATTTATTTCTTAGCATATGTGTAAGCTATAGCGAACGAAAGGGTGGGGCTGGAGATGCCTAGTGTGTGCTTTGTTGATATGCAGGGCCTTTTAAACCCGTTTGACTTTGGAAAAAAAATACTTTTAAACAGCGTGTCTAAAATTAACTGTGCGTGTGAAAATAAAATTGGACCTAACGCGCCTGACACGCACTTAATAAATGGACTGCAAAGGTTTAATGTTGAAAAATATCAAAGTAAAAATAGGTTTGTGGAAGGGTGGTGGGCAATTCACTGACACAGAGAAGACAGAACTTTACTTGTAATGCCGCTCAGGCGCACTGATTTATTTTTACCCGCAGAGGGCGCTGAAGTCCGAAGCCTGAATACTGACAACAGTAAACAGGACCACAGGGTTACCAATACTGGTATACAGTCCAGTGCACATACAAGTGGTCAAAAATAATAATGAAAACAAAAGGGAAAATAAAACACAGTAATAAAACTACAAAATTAAGGCTCTGCACTCGGCAGCTTTACCCCGACCGTCGCTACCCGCATGGCCCAGGTCTCCGTCCTATGCTCACCCGTTCCCTCAACCTGCTCGTACTGTTTTTCCCCACTCTTAAAAATTCCTTTCCTTTTTCTTTAATTAATTTGTTGGTATTCTCTGGCCATGCTCGGTCCGGCAGCAGAGCTTCCGCCAGCTGGCTTGTTTCGTCTTAGAGGGGCCGGCTGAGGAAACAACAGAGCGTTATCTTATAGGGTCAGCAATCCCCCAAGGCCCGCCTCTCAGAGAGAGGGAAAGCCAACATACGCTCTTCCCCACCTCTCCGTGTCACTGCCATGACCGACAGGCGGATCGAAGAGGCTGCTGCCCCCTTCCTGCAATACCACGCTTGCGCTAGACAGTCAGCACAGATCTCCCCTGTTACAAGGTTGAAGGCCTTATTTTACCCTAATGAATTAACTACAAAACAAACTTATACAAAAAAAAAAAACACACACACACACACACACACACACACACACTTTCATGAAGTAATAACGTCACTTTAACGTCAATAAACCAATAAAATAAAATGTGGAAAAGGGGGCATTGTACAATAAAAAAAACAATATTTACACACAGTCTTATTTGTCATAGCAAACTAGGATCACATCATGAAAGTAATTTATTTTGTCGCCGTGTAGTGATGTACCTGACCTGTACCATACTGCCCGATTGACTCGCTTCAGCTCTGACACAGCACCGGCAATTTCACAAGTATGGAGAGATCACTATTTTTGCAGCTGGTATTGCATGTGTTTAAAATACTGAAGTTTTTCTGGCAAAGTGGTACATCATTGCAAGGCAAAACAGGTATTTAATCATTTCTAGCAGACATAGACATGTTTTTACTGCCTTCGAATGTTCGTTCAGATGTCCCAGCACTATGTATAACCAGTTAAAATACAGCCTTGCTAGCTTATTTTTGTTTTATCTAATTATTATTCCTCAAATTAAAAGGTGTAGAGATTTTATAAATACAGTATGCAAATACTGTACATTAAATTACTAAAAAAAGTTGACGTTAAACTTTTGGGACAACTGTACAAGAAATTAAATTTATATACTGTACAGCCTTACACTTTCCAGTGTAGAACTAATGTTGTTGTTGTTTTTTTTTTAAATGCAGCATTCTGTTTAAGCATGAATGATAGAAACTGATACAGTACACCGATATGGGGAAGCTATGCTAAAAATACAAATGGATGCAAATCCAGTTTTACAGTCCGAATACATCTTTCGCTGTCCAGACGAATGCCATTTACCAAAAGTAACCACATTGAACTTATACTTGAAGTATTGAAAACTGCAGCATACTGTAGAGCAATGAACAGTACTGTACCATGCAGTTACAGTTTTAAAAGAGTAGGGTGTCACCTGGAACTGCACCCTACTGTGCAGCAGGGTCTATAATGTTTGTTTACCCTCTCACTGCATTAATTATTAAACAACCAAAACAATCTTTAAATATACTATAGACAGTTTAAAATGGAAAGGGATACATCTATTAAACCAATTCTTAAAAATCAGGCTAAAACCGATCCTTCCGGGTCAAGTGGACCAACAGGGTTGGTGAACCCCTTTCATGTTTTGTCAATGACTTGAGTCAATCAAATATTTTGTGTGCGAAAGTTCTTTATTTAAAACTATTCAATGATATTCAACAGTTGTCTTACTTTACCTGAAACAGCAATTGTGTATCGCTATTAGCAGCAGCAGTGTGGAGTAGTGGTTAGGGCTCTGGACTCTTGACCGGAGGGTCGTGGGTTCAATCCCAGGTGGTGGACACTGCTGCTGTACCCTTGAGCAAGGTACTTTACCTAGGTTGCTCCAGTAAAAACCCAACTGTATAAATGGGTAATTGTATGTAAAAATAACGTGATATCTTGTAAGTCGTTCTGGATAAGGGCGTCTGCTAAGAAATTAATAATAATCTAACCCTGACGTTGACATCGATTATCGTGCAAATTCTAACGACTATTAAATTGATCATTAGAGTTAAAATGCTTAAAAAAAAACAACCACACTTCTAACAGTAACATTTTAAAGGAACAATAAATCCTCTTTTTATAGAGCATGGTATAAAAAAAAACTCTTTCAAACAAACCCCGATGTTTTAAAGGACACGTTTGATAAATACATTGGCATTTAAATACAGCACTCTCCAATTTTCATATTCCTGACGTCACTAACCTTTGTCTTGTTTTGTGTAAAATCTGACAAATTTCCAGTGTAAACATAACGGTAAATTAAGGAAAAATAAAAAATAAAAGATAAAAAATCAACCCCAGTGTCTAAAGTTTGAAAACTACATTAACATTATGGCCTATTCACATGGAAATAATTCTAATTCTGTTTTTTTTTTTTAATTTGCTGTTGGTTACAATTTAGGATTACGTGGCCCAGCTTCTGCCAGCGAAAGCAGCAGTCCCTTCCAGTGTGTCACGGCTGCAGAGATGCAGTTCACTTTTTGCTGTCATATTTTAATCAAAACTTTACATGACTTTGCATAGCCACTTAGATTTGCATTATCTTCAGTGAATACAACTATATCGTCATTTTTCCCAACAGTACATTAGAGGTAGACTACCCTTTCCTCCACACTTGAATATGTATCTCTATCACAAATGTATGTGGATTTGCTATTAATTGACTTACTGCCCACAACGAAACCAAGATATGTAGAATATATCTGTCATACATGTATAGGCCTAATCAATCTACATACCACATCGCAACCAAAAATGTGTCACATACTGGAGTGCACAGAGAAGCGTTTCACCCACTTGGATTCACTTACACTTACAGTACATTACTAAGGCCCCACCTATTTCACGGCCGTGAAAAACGTGACACGGACCGTGAAATTCATTCTTCACCGTGAAAACTGTATTTTGTGTACTTTTACCCTGCACTTAAATCCAATTTATGTGTATCGGTCCAGGTTCCTGATGTGATTATAATCTTGTTTCAATTTCAAAAAATAAAACTGGACAGGATTCATTGATTGACACTTAACAGCAGCCAATAACCACTCTGGGCTCTCCTCACTGATTGGTAGATATGGGCATCCGGGGCGGGTTTAGTATCCTAGGAGATCTCAACTGATATTGTTACGCATGTGAACATTTTGCGAGTGTCCAAAATGAATTAAAAAATCTACAATAACTACTGCAGCGGATCGTGTACAATCATTTTGCATTCTACTGGTTACAAACTATTTTGTACAATCTGCAATGTTTCATTGGATCACATACGTCGAGCTATGATCCAGCGGCATTAAGACTCGGACAGCAATCAAAACAAAAATGGTTGCGGATAGTGCATTGCTTCAAAACAAAGGTAAAAAAAATCAATAAAAAAAACGTAGTAATGTTAAATATTATTAATTTCGCTCAAGACAGAGAGCTACAGTTGGGACCGATTTAAAACAAAATATGTATAAAATACATTAACAAAGCAGGTTCCTCTTGATCTCTGCATCATCATCCTGTATTTGTTCACAGATGCATACTCAGTAACTGTTAGAAGCAACAACACACATTACATTCTTGAGAGTAAGTTAACATATACAAGACACGTTTTTAATTTCATGGAATTCTTCGACTTCATTAAAATAATCAATTTGTTATCGTGGGGTCCCAATCGATAAATAATTCAATTATTATCGTTATAAGCCTAATCGCTATGCAGGTAAAAAGAGCACTTTCAGCACACCAAAAGAAAATGTTTCCCCTTTCAACTGCAATTTTTGGATTTTGTGTGAATACCCTTTGTTCCCAAAAAAACGTGGTATTTGCAGCTGTTGCAACAAATGTTCCAAAAATAATAAAAAAAATGGATGAAATGGATTTGTGACTTGCAGATGTAGCATGATTCTACTCAAGCACAAGTCCTTTGGGTTAATTTCATTTCAAACACATTATGTAAGAGGGAGTTGACAACATAGTGTACAGTACATGCTGGGTGTCCTGCACTTCAATTGCAAACGCACATTACAAAGCAGCAATGCAAACGAGACAACCCTCATTGAGTCTTAACTTTGTGTATTTTAGAGGAGACTCCAAATTGTCATTTTCTCAAAACAAATAATTCAGAAAGGAAAAATTATTCAAATAAAGTTACCAAACCAGAATTGAAAGACTTGAACCAAGCAATCCTGATTGGTTTCTTATTCATTTTAGAATCAGTGTGTTGGATAAAAAGCTTGTCATTGATATTTCTAGATTTTAAAAGCCTGAAGTCACCATTTTTCTTCAAAATACTGTTAACTTGCCAAGGTTTCCTATTACTGTATAATACAGTATGTTCTTGTTTGGAAATTTTGTATGCTGTACAAAGTCCATTACACTGCTGTTACGTTGCTGACAAAATATGGTAACGACCATCACAGACTGCATATTTACAATACAAAACAATTTTAAGAATAGCTTTATTTAAAATTCTTTGTGCCAGAAGCACAGGCTACGGAGATCACCGGTTTTCATTACAACAAAGATGCAATGCCACAAGTGAATGAGTCGCTTCAGTGTCGACCGTCGCACTAGGGAACTGACCAATGAGGAACAGCTTCCCTTGCGTGCCTTCAGTAATCAATGGCGGAAGAAAATAATTCTTGCAGTATCAAAATACCCGGAGCTGTACAATAAAGGACACAATTACAAAGACACGGCAAAAAGGGAGAACATCTGGCAATCAGTCCATTTCCAGGGAACTGGATATAGCTGGTGTGTACAATTCATTTACCTTTACTAAAAAAGTATTTTGAAAAGCTATTGTGTATTCTACATTTGTATTAGCTGTATAACAGGACTATCAAACATGTGATTTTTTCCTGCTGATGATACAAATCAGAGGAGAGTCACCTATCACATACATATATTTTATCATAGAAAGGTACTTAATCTTTTGCCAGGGATTGTATGTATATACACACAAAGTGTATTAATATAAAACAGAAACATTGGGTAAGAATATATAGTTTAATATTCAATATTAAAAAAGTGAGTAATTTTAATATAGCTAGTGAAACGCGGCACACCCTAGGGTAAGTGACAGCGAAACACCACAAGGCACTTGGTCTGTAGGCTGCTGTACTACAAACGGAATAGTAACACTAGTTACACATACTCTAAACACAAATACGTTGTACAAGTACATTGTTAATAAAATAAAGTCAAAGACATACTAATAGCCAGGTGAGAAGCCTATCCAAAACACTGGAGTCTATTCCATGCATTTAGTTCAGCAGCGTTGACGACATTTGTTCCTCTACCTGCAGTGATGCAGATTTGCTGCTCTTCGCTCAGGCCCCAGGCAGACAGAGCATCTCGCAGACCGTGTGAATTGCTTCACCAGTGTGGCCGTCAGGGAGGTACGATGCTTGCAAGCACTTGCTGTATAAATTCCAATCAGGATCAATGTAGTGTACAGTTAGGCTAATGTACAGCTAATGGGTCGGCTTGACCACAGGTCAGTGGCACTTGCAAAAAAAATGTATGCAGGGTTAACTCTCCAGCTACTTGCTCATCGTACAATGCTAGCAAAGCCGTTTCTGAAAAATACTTGTGACTTAGGAGTTGGTAATTCTTGCTAGCAAAGCCGCCATGCGCCTTTCAAAAATTGTCCCGCCAGGATGTGAGCTTCTGGGGAGACAGTCAGTTTTGTCATGGCAGGCCAAAATGGCTGCCAGATAGACCTTTGGATGGATGGGGATTTCCCCTCAAATAAGTCCTGCAAAAACTGCAGTATTACTGCCACAGGACAAATCGTGGGGTCAAGCCAATGAGGCAGACACCACGTCTGAGACACCCCAAGACAGCGCCTTTAGACATTGGCGAGACACTGTCACTAGGCAACCCGGGTTCAACACGGGGTGAAAAACCCTGTTGTTTAACCAGGCTTGGAGAGGGCGCCTGTGCAGGAGACCCAAGGGAAGGGTCTGGGAAGCTCCTGCCATCAAGCCCAGAAGCCTCTGGAACGTCACTACTGTAAGTGCTGTATTCAGCTGAAAAAACTTCAAACAGGCAGCTATTGTCTGCACTGTGTTGTCCGATAGAGCGGACAACATGGACTTGGAGTCCAATTGCACTCCTAGATAGGAGGCTATCTGCACAGGTGTGAGCAGATATATGCAGATAAAAGTAACCGGTACTTATCTGTATGCTCTGCAAAATTATACTAGTACCTGTGTCTGTAGCCCTCTTATCCTCTCGGGAGCGAGCATGGCTCCGTCACGGGCGCTTGCAAGCAGCTTTGAGTGTGTGAGTGTGTGGTTTCCCCCTTCGTTTAATGAAGTTTTGCTTCAGATTATGCAAGTGCAGACTTCCTATTTTTAAATCAACATGGTTGTTTTTGTGGGGCATTTTATTATATGTGAAAAAAACAGGGATTGCAAAGCTGCAACATTTTTGCATTGTCGCATTTAAATAGCTGGCTGTGGCTACCAATGTAGATCTATAGAATACCAGATCATAACTTACAAAAAGACCTCACAGTATTCTGAAAAATTCATTAGTCCAACTAATTGTTAGCCAATACAGTACATATAATACACAAAGGCTCATTCACACTGACGCAGTGCGGGTGATTTATTATTTTTTTCGCTTCCAATGTTAGAGACATTGACTGTTGAAGTGGCTAAATACCCAGAATTATATGATCGTGAAAATGAAAAAGATAAATATAGTGAACGCCAAGACAACATCTGGATTTTAATATCTGAAAATCCGAGGCTTATTTACGGACAAAATAACCTCACATTTCCAAAACAATTTATCGATGTCTAATTTTAATCATAATTTGATACATAAATGCAATTTTAAAAACTAAAAGCAAAAACAACAAGGTCAAAAAGCTTAACTCGCTATGTACTACGATTAGCTGGCGGGTGTGTTTCGGGCTATCGCAATGGCAGGGTGTAAGGGTCATTCAGGGAAGGGGTGCAGTACCACGGAGATCGAAGATACACAGGGGATCAAAACACTAACATTGATTTGATTTCACATTCGTAGTTCTTATGTATGTATGTATGTATGTATGTATGTATGTATGTATATAATTAGACAAAGGCTGTATGCGTGTATAAAAAAAAAAAAAAAAAAAAAGAAGAGATTGCTTCCGTCTGCATGGGTTAAACAGTAGTCCTTTTTATTTTCGATCTTGTCTTCCACCGCTGCAATGCTCGGTCAGCATGACTAGAGCAGCGGAGACTTGCCAGCACTGACAGTCGCAGGTCGCCCCACAGGGCTACAACACCCCGCTGGGGAATAATCCCCACCGCAGACACAGGGCTTTTCCTCCACCGCAACAATAAAGCAATTACAGCAATTATGAAAGGCCAGAGGTTTTCAACCTTTTTTTATTATTATATAACTGTACCCCTTCTGTCTGGAGGTTTCAGCTCACTCCTTTACAATTTTCGCTGTATTCAAGCGCCGCTACTGCTCTTACTTACAATACTAAAATACAGCCGCGCCTGAAAAAACAAAACAAAAACGTGTCTCTCATATCTCAATTTGTTTTTATTAAAAAATAATTTTAAAAAAAAAACACACACACACAGACACACACACACACACACACACACACACACACACTAAAAGCTAAAGCTACTGAGACCTTCCTCCCATAATTCCCCAATAGTTTACATATAAACCCAAGATTCCCACACACTCCCATTATTATTAATGTTTAAGCACAGTTTAAATAACCAATTAAAAACAAATCTTATTTTTTAGAATGTTTAACATTATGTTTAGACTAGTTACTATCTAATTATGTAGAGGGCAACACACCTCACCTCAGGACATTAAACTGCCAGCTGACATATTAAAATAGGATTTGACAGTTTCAAAAATCAGGTCAATTATTTCCCTACTCCCTCTATGCTAAAATCTGCAGTCTTGCTGCCCCGAGTCAATATTCTCGCAGCGTTCAGTGTGAACACCAAAAATCTGCTTGCCGTCCGCGCCACGTCAAGTGTGAATGCGCCTTAAGGCATCTATCACCCTCATGTTGATGATGGGTGATGAATAACCTTACATTTAACATCACACACAGGGGATACTTGTGTCATCAACAGAAGAAACTGTTTATCTTTCTTTGCTTGTTCTGTTTTCCCCATGAGAGAACATTAGATGAACCATCTGTCGATGGTACTTCATATACTGTAGGGTGGTCTGGTTTAGTATTATTTACATTTTAGTGCATGTGCTGCGGCAGATACTACAAGCACCTGCTCATGTCTCGAGGCATCATGTATTTGGGTTCCAAGAACGCTCTGCTGCACAGAAGTGTTCTGTATGAATGAATAGCACTTTATGTTTAGCACTCAACATATACTGTATATCTAAGACACTAAACTAATTATGCAGCAAGAACAGTCTTTCCACAGAGATGTGTTAAAGATCATTATAGGATTGGACATACTGTTGAATCAGATGATGCTAGAAGTGTGGTTTCAAAATGTTACTTTGATTTGCTTCAGAAAGAAACCTTCAGAACCAGCCTGTACTACACAGTAAAAATGATAATGCATTACTCTGTGATTAGTTAATTAAATACATTAAAAATAAACATAGGTTGGGTTGCAGTGTCCATTTATAATTTCAACCTCACAACTGAATAAATGTTAATTTTCCTTAAAGAAAAAAAAAAAAAAAAAAGATTTGGGCTCCAACTTCCTTCAAAAGAGCCTTGAGGTTTCAACAGGTTACAGCATGTGGAACGTACTTCCCTACTTTTCATGTCATTGCAACTCATGAATTGAACAAGGTCACAATTTAAAATAAACAAACAAACAAATAAATAAATAAATAAATAAATAAATAAATAAATAAATAAAACACACGTACGCAACGCCAAGGCAAAGCCATCTAAGATGCAGTTAAATGTCCCGGTATGCCACCCATCTTTATCATAGATTGCAGGGCTCCAGAAAAACCTTTTGCCTTAAGAGCTAACAGCTCCTAGGCCAAACGTTTTGGGTGCCAAATTCAATTGTTGGGTATCACTTTAAGAATGCTAAAACTCTTAGGGCTGTATTCTGATCACAGCGCAAATGCGAGTGCAAGCACGAATGGCGATTGCCCCCGACTGTGGCACATAAATGGAGCAAAAGCGATTCTGATGAGTGCAATGGAGTACAAAAATTGTTGTTAAGACCCGCTGAAACGAGATTTATTTAGTGGTGCAATCAGGAACTTTAACAATTGAACACACTATAAAAAGCAAAGTAGTCTTAAGTAACAACTGCGTGTGTTTGGCACAAAAAAGTAAATGAAAGAAAGTCACTGCAGAGCTACAACTACAGTACTACAAAAAAAAATCCATAACTAAAAAAAAAAATCAGATTTAAAATCAAATAAATCAAATTTTTCCGATTTAAAAAAAAAAACCCAAGTAAAAAATAAATTTCCAACCCTGCCACAAACCAAAAGGCACGATGGCAAAATCAAAAACAGACAATAAGTGAACAAGTATCGTGCTGGTTTTGACCCAGCAGGCATAGCAGTTTTTTTTGTTTTGTTTTTTTTAAATTTTGTATTTATTATTATTTTCTCCCAATTTGGAATGGCCAATTATTTTTAGGCTCAGCTCACCACTAGCACCCCTGCGCTGACTCGGGAGGGCGAAGACGAACACACGCTGTCCTCCAAAACATGTGCCGTCAGCCGACCGCTTTTTCACACTCTTGGACTCACCATGCAGCCACCCAAGAGCTACAGCGTTGGAGGACAACGCAGTTCTCAGGCAGCTTACAGGCAAGCCCGCAGGCGCCCAGCTAGACTACAGGGTTCGCTGGTGCGTGGTGAGTCGACGACACCCTCGCCCCCACCGGGCGACACTCAACCAATTGTCGCCGCCCCTGGGAGCTCCTGTCCACGGTCGGCTGTGGAATAGCCTGGACTCGAACCGACGACCAGCCTATAGAACGAGGTGTTCAGATATGGAGACTGTGTACTGCTAAAAAACCTGGTTAAAAAATGTGCCCTTCATGTGGTAAATTACAAATAAAAATACAAACCCATGCAGACACAAAATGGCTATAAAAAAAATAATTGTTAGAATGTCGCTTTATAAAAGTAAATAATCTACCTTAATAACTATTGATAAGCGATCAATCTGACATGTAATTTATATAGAAATACATTAAATAAACCAACGTGCAAGGAAACCGGCAAACACAATAACGCATCCTAAATATAATGGCATGGCATATTAATAAGGGATATGCAAGCAAGAACAAATAAAAACAGATACAAAATCAAATCATGAATCATCTTACCTTTTCGGTTAAAAGGAGTGCACTGGCATCGTAGCACATAAAAAAAGCTATATTATTACAGTGGGAGATTGCATTTTGGTGTTTTCGCTACTCTCTATAAAAGCTAGCGAGAGGTAGTGTTTTTGTGTTACAGGCACCAATGGCGCTTAACCCCAAAAAGACAGTCGCAAAAGAAATAATTGTCGTATTATGGAGCCCTATATTGTGTTATTTAAGAAATGTCTTTGGCACCAGATCATATCTTTATATAAGCACCTTGAATATAAATAGCCTATAAGCACCTTAAAAGTTAAATAGCACAGCAAATAGTATTCAAACAGCTGTTCTGTATCACTTGCTTCACTTGACCATTTGAGTTTAAAGCTATTTAAAGGTCTACTCTTGTGGTACTCAACTCTGGCCCTCGAGATCCAAACCAGTCCAGGTTTTTACTCCATGCAGGTTCTAATGTAGTTAATGGAAGCTGCAAAGAAGAAATTAACTAATTTAGGACCTGGTTGGAATAAAGACCTGGGGCAGACTGCACCAAGCAGGTGTAAATTACGGCATCATTACTACTTCCAACTTAAGCCTGACTTAAAAGTAAATTCCATGCCAAGTGCACCAAAGCAAAATCATCCCAGACGTAGTAACGACCGTGTTGCGACCGAGGGGCAGCAGAGAAGGGAAATAGCCATAGTTTCACGTGTTTGCCTTCGCATTCTATAAGCAAAAATGTCAAGAAGAAAAAAAAAAAACCCAACAACACCTTTACAGATCACAAAATACGCACACTGCTGTGTCTATATAAAGAGAACAATTAAATTCTTAATTCTAAGCTTAACACGACAGTAATATTTAGTCAGACTCAGAAGGCGGCAGCATTCCTTTGGTTCATATATTGAAGGTCATCCCGTATTTCATCTATAAGACGAAGGAGGTTCTGTCTTGGTAATCGATAGCGCTGATATAGCACAAGATCAAACATATCCAATGGATTAAGTCTGTCCCATATGATTCTTTCTCGACGCATGCACAGCGGTACTGTAAAATCAGGGGTTATAAACCTTTTTTTGAAACTGTACCCTTTCTATCGGGAGGTTTCAGCTAAAGTACCTTTTACAATTTTCGCTCACTGAATGGTACCACAGTTGCAATAAAAGGCAGAATAACCTAGTTAACACATTTCTTTTTTCTCCAGTTTATTTAATGTATAATTTTACATAACAGTCTGGGACTGACAAATTGCTGAGACAGAAAAACAGTAGGCTTCATTCTTAAAACTTAATTACATGTCTTTGGATGCAAAGAATTAAAAGGTAGTATTTAGGAATCTTTGGAAAGACTCCTATTCGTTTTCTATTGGGAAAAGTCATTATAAATAATACTAAATAGTCTGCACTGTAAATGTTTATCACGTTACTATTTACTTCCCACCTCAGCATAATTGTGTACTGTTTAAAATGTTTACAGTATCAAAAACATTAACCTCAAGATAAAACTATAATTCCTAACTAAAAATGATCCAAAGGGACTCTGTATAACTGTCACGTTGCGCTTTCTGACTTTTGTATTTTCCTCGTTTTTTCTATTGCAAGTAAGAAATGTATCAAACATCGAACACATATTCAACCAGCCGCTATTAGGCTACTGTTAATAAAATGCAGCCACACTAATAAACAAAAACAGTCAAAGTATGATTATTGTGATGACTATTTATTTATGTTTACTAGTGCATTTATACTTCTTAACAATGCAGAAACAGACCAATCGCCAGACACCTGCTTCACTTATATATCAGAGTGGAAATCCACTCAAATCGAAATTGCGCATGTGTACAAGTGGAAAATGTGGACGTGATAGATTCTGTGTTTATTTCGTTTTTTTGTTTTCATTAGCAGTTAACTTTGAGCTGCTAAACAAAAATGAAATAAGTAAACATCGTGGTTTAGAGAATATATAATACCATTAAAAAAATTCAAGATCATTATTTTCTTTTTGAAATTTGACCCAACCTACCAAATACATTCTTGTGCCTTTACCAAAGCGTAATATTCCAAAACAACCAAATCCAACGCTTGTTTATGTATTGACCCATCAAATAAGTAATTTCTTAATGATACTTGGTAAGAAATAAAAAAGACCAAAAAAGATTTGTTATTTTAGGCACCTTGTTTATCTAGTTAGGAATTCTCACGCGGCAGTGAGAATAAAGCAAACAATAGCAAACACCCTTTGTCTGAAGCCGTCATTCGTTTCCACCTAAATATCTTCATAATGACAGTAAACAGCATGTACTACTTTTAAATTAGGGATGTAATAGGTTAAACGGATAACCGATAAATAAGTGCATACCATTTTTACATAACAGTTAACGTTTAATACAAATTGATAAAATGAGTCTGGCATTTTGTACTAAAAGTAAATATCCAACAAAACATGTGCTCTTTAGGCACTGCCTCTCAACTCCTCTGCCTGTAACTTATTTGGCAACATATGAGGTGGGGTTAGGCACGATTAGTAGACTGAAAACTCATCTATCAAGGTATTTATTTGTTTTGCATTTGACCCATTACACACAAGTGATTGTTATAAAGAAAATAAAAAATGTGTTGTCATAAAAGAAAACAGAATATTACAGAACGAATGGGACTGCAGGAAATACTACCCATATACTATTGAAAAATGACCGAATTAAGAAAGAAAAGTAAGTATATCTGTGTTTATTCTACTAAGATTGATATTGAATATAACTAGGGCTGTAAAGAAGGCAACATTTGACCTTCGAAGGTTCAGAACACATTACCGAAGGAAGGTTCGAACCTTCGATGGTACTCATTTGCATAATTTACTGACATCACCATAGCTACTAGTTTATATTTGATTGAAAATCCTATTATTTTACACGTAATGCATATAAATGGAATAAAACAAATATTCACATGTAGTTTAAAAATATGTTACATAGAACAGTAATCATGCTTGTAAAGTGACCCTGGAGACTGGTTGTGCCTTCGTGATACATCAAAGAGTCACTTGCACAGTTTGCATTCAATTTTTTTGTTAAATGCCCAGATGACCAAAAAAAAATTGAATGCAAACTGTGCAAGTGATTCTTTGATGTATCACGAAGGCACAACCAGTCTCCAGGGTCACTTTACAAGCATGATTACAACAGGGCAACAGTGCTCAGTTTTCAAAATTAAAATTATTAGTGCTAGTGTTTCATACTTACACTACCATACTTTGGCATAATTCACCCTGCTCTAATGCACGGCAGCGGCGCCATATAGTATTTGTTTATTTAGCAGATGCCTTTATCCCAGGCGACTTACAGGGACTAGGGTGTGTGAACTATGCATTAGCTGCAGAGTCACTTTCCGTCTCACCCGAAAGACTGAGCACAAGGAGGTTTAGTGACTTGCTTAGGGTCACACAATGAGTCAGTGGCTGAGGTGGGATTTGAACCGGGGACCTCCTGGTTACAAGCCCTTTTCTTTAACCACTGGACCACACAGCCTCCTATGAGTAGAGTTCCTACGTATAACGATCTGGTAGTGGATTTTAATACAACAACCACAAAGCATGAAGTTAAGGTCATGAAGGGCAAGGCAAGGCCTTTGTTGGGTGTGAAGATTCAGGGGCACCAAGGCAGTTCTAGGGGGCAAAAAGGCAAAACATAAATCCAACCTAAGAGCACCAAGGTGATTTCAGTCTCAAACAGCAAAAAAGAAATACAGAAAGACAATTATGTTGATGAAACTGTAATTCAAACAACCACAAATAAATGTTTTCTGTGCGATTCACACACTAATTGCTACAAAAATAAAAAAATATAGTTCACTTTCCCAGTGTAAAAATAAAATGGTATAAAAAAATCAAATTTAAAAGCAAACTTTTATAATGAAAAATTACAAAAGGGTAAAAGGGTAATATTCAGGTATTTTTTTTACTAAACTCGGTCACACACCACTGACTAACACATAGATTAGACTAGAGGCTTAGTGATACAACAGCACAAATAAGCAATGTCAGTAAAGGGAAAGTTTAAAAAAATAAAATAAAAAGGAGACAGATTTTCAGCCAAACTGGCTTCAGATTTCCCCATGGCTGGAGTTTCATAACGACAGTGGTCTAATGAGTTGTTCCATCTGCAGTGTCTGCGCAACTGTAGTTTGTTAACCGCTGTTACAAAACCTGTACAAAAACACAGCTTGGGGGAGGTATGTTGTTTTAAACACACATTCTAACCCTTTCGCGAACACACACGTTTTACTAGTTAAAAGCAGAGCTACATAAGGTAGCGAGAATGTTTTACACAAAAATAAATGAAAACAGAAATTGATGCACTTCAGGATTGTGTTTTGTTCACTATTATATTATCTCTCCTACTCGTTTCATAACACAGGGAGCTGCTACCTGAACCATGTCATAGCTACTTGCTCAGTTTTTTTTTTTCCTGTAACAATTTCAGCAAAACTAATCATTATCTACCGATTGTGTGTTCATTTTTAGTGTTGGTGTTTTGGGGGGGGGGGGGAATAACACCGAATTACAAATCAGCAACTATCACTGAAATGTCTATATAAATTAGCAATTTATATACACTGAAGACACGAAAGGAGTTAAATGTGTATTGCACCGTTACATTTTAAAATATTGCAATTTTAAGCCCGTTCTGTCACAATTCATTTTAATTGTCAACTGTCATCCTTTCTGCAGCACTTGACAACTGTAAGTTCACAATATTATTATTGTCAGGGATGAATTGTTGTGCACCCATTGCTTACCTGAACATTGGGTCAATCCTAAAACACTTTGCTGCTGCTGTACAGCTCTTCTTCCTTCTTTTTAAACGTTTGAGTTAACATAGTGCTCACAGACTGAAAAATCACAGTGACAATGCCAGTGAACACGTGTGATTGAAAATTCCTAGAAGTGCGGTCATAGTGAGCTCAGTCTAAACAGGGGCCCTCCCTCTGTTTGCCCTTCATTAACCAATACATCTTTCTTGTGGATTTGTACTGGGAGGTGCACAGTAAAAAGAATGGCAACAATAATACATTAAGATAATGACTAATTTTCTCAAAGGACGAGATTAGACAGAGAACATTTGTGAATGGGTTGTAGATCGGATGTGCTGGTGCTGACGGACGGGCTGAGGCAGCTTTTGCAGTAATATTTTTTTTAAATTGGGCACTGCAGCAATTGCCATCAGTGCCATTGGTTATTTCATGCCCTGCAACAAGTTTTGTTTTAATAATATGTATTATACAAATCAAAAGATCAAATTTTGCATACAAGTGACACTTAATGTGCGATTTATAGTATCCAAAACTGTTTCTGTTAACAGAAAAAAAAAAACAGTGCCGCCTGACGAACCTTTGAAGGTTTAGAACTGCCTTTGAATTCCTAACTAGCAAACAAATCTTCAAACCTTTGAACATAGCACTAAATACAACCATTACAAACCAGTAATACTGTATATTGAAACAAAATCAGATAAAAAGAAAGCTATGGGGGTAAAATAATGACATGTTTTCATGTAAAATTTAACAAGATTTTCTTTGTTTAACCACCAAGGAAGGAAGCTGCTTCTAATTGTATCAATATCCTAAACAGAGTAAGATTTCCTCTGCCAACATTTCCTTTCAGAGTTCGTCTGCCGACAACAATCACCCGTTATACAGAACAGACTACAAATGGACAATGACAGCAAAGACACTAAAGGCAGGCAATGTTGAATTATACTTGTCCATTTGAGGTAGTTAGATCAAAACAGCAGTAATCTGCACAGATGACTTAACTGGATTGCACTTCAAAAAACAAATTCAAAATGTAATTTAAACTTTCATATTGGAAGCAAAACAATCCTTGACTGACACTGGATTTACACATTTTAAACTGGAACTCTATCCGAATGAATAGCGAGATCATGTCCTGTATCACATCCGATTCCATTTTCATGGGTAAAAGAAACGGGCCAGATATACCTTAGGATTAGACTGGATTCCCTGTGCATCAACAGCAGACAGTCTATGATCAGATACAGTAAAATAATATTTGCATTCACCTACACCAATCTAGATACTGTAGCAAAAATATTTTGAGGTCAAACTGGGTACTGCAGTGCCTACAACTAAAAAAAACAGCCAAAGCGTGTATTTGTTATACTGACAATTTTACAGGAAACACTACTTTATTACAGCACTTCTTGATGTTTATTTAAATCTTGTTTCTTGTCTGTTGACTTAAGTAGAAACAAATCATCAGACTCAGTATGCATATCTCATAGGTAAGCTGAGATTAGCCACCTCCAAGACAAGGATACAGTACTGTAAACTACAAGGGCAAATCAGCAGAAGGACAAGTCTATCAATGTTCAACCAAAAACATCTTTGGAGAAGTGAATGGTTCACAAACCAGAACAAATATAGAAATGTTTTAATATATTAAAAGCCAACATGTTAAGGCCAAACGTATTTATAGTATATTGTTCATTTCTACATTTATACCCACCCATCATTTAATATACCCTTCTATTCATGCACTCTATACAGTATGTGTATTATATATATATATATATATATATATATATATATATATATATATATATATATATATATATATATATATATATATATATATATATATATATATATATATATATATATATATATATATATATATATATATATATATATATATATATATATATATATATAATACACATACTGTATAGAGTGCATGAATAGAATATATATATATATATTTTTTTTTTTTACAATTATGCATTCTTAAAGATATCCACCGCAATTAACTGCCTGTAGAGACAGTTTCTCCCAGTACAGTTTTCAACACAAACCTGAAACAGAAAATATAATATCTTCATATCAGCAAATTGTTTAACGAGATCTTTGCCAAGAAGAAAAAACAAATGTTTATCATATATCCTAGCTACCTACCCAACTTGCTTGAGCTAACCAACATTATTATTTTTTTTATTTTTTTTGGTCAGAAATTCCCAAATTTGTCTCAGCTCAAAACAGAGTCTTGAGTCAGTCTTGAAAAAGCAGCTAACCAATTCAGGTTTTACTCATACACCATGCCTACGTGCTCCATTCTTCAGACCTTTTATAAACTTACAAACTCAGCTCTTGAGATGTGGATTTACTACCAAGGATATGCAAGCTATGCTACCAACAACTGAAGCCAGAAAGGATGGTCTCTTCCAGGTTGGTAATTTCATGGGCAGTGGAAGGGAACTGGATATTAGGACACCATTTTGAAAACCTCTATAAAAAATTAAACTTACTTCAGAATTCTACAGTGAAAAACTGATTGCAGAAAACTCCATGACTTGTTAAAATCCAAATGTAGACTTTCTTCAGCTTACTGTAACCTTTTCACTTACTGTTTATTTTTATTATCGACCATTTTGCTGCGTTTCAGCCCTTTATTATAATTATTTCACATTTTCAGGGCATTTTGGCAATGGCACGTGAGCAACACACAACCCTTAGTACATTTTAATTTCTTCTTGTTCTAAATTTCTTGAATGCAGCTGTTCATTTTAAGGTACATTTTTACACAACAGTACTCACACATGTTTGGTCACTGTCAGTCCTGTTGCATGAAAGTGGGGTTACTGTATTTCACTTTCTGCTGGTGTTAATACAGCACCTCTGGACTTCCAGGCATTTGTACTCGATCAGATTGTAAACGCCTTTCTCACACTTCAGTTTAAAATAATTGATATGCCTGCTTTTTTTTATGTCAGTGCATTCATAAATACCAAAATGTTTTTAAAGGGAGAGGCAGCATTTTGGGTTACAGGTGCCTAAACCCAAAAAGATTGTTGCAAAAAATTAATTTGTCGCATTTGCAACCATTTTAGTCGCAGTCTGAAGCTCCAATACTGTTACTAAACTGCTGTAGACAGTGATCACTTTCAGTAAATTTGTTGTTATTCTCTGGATTGGTTGTTAAAAGCATCTTGTTATGGATTTAAACTTTTTTTAGCACCAGTGGACTTTGCTTTGACCCCCAACTGGCACAAATCAAGACGGACAACCTATGAGTTTCTATAAGCATAAACTCATGTAAACAAATCCACTTTTAACTTTTCTACCAATGTATTGCTACAGTGTTTTTTTTACCCTTTCATAACGGCAATGAATTAATACATCAGCTTTTTTGGAAAAACGGTATATCGATGGCGAAAAATTAGGCCTCGTTCCAGCTTTAAAACATTATTGTAACGCAGTTTGATCTTAAAATCTGAACCATTTCACATCCACATTTTTAAATGCATTTACAGTAAGAATCCAGGAAAGAACCATTCTTTCATTAATTCACATCTCTGGCCTAAACTTCTCTTTCCCTTCAATCAAAACAGATTTGTGCATTTCTGGACCTCAGGTCCAGTTAGCAGTTTGCCAACTGGACTAGTTTCTTCAGCTTGTTAATATTGTTATTCCAGTCACGCATGTCACATTAGCAATCCTGTAGACACTAATTGTGGTTGTTTCATTATTCTGAAACCAAAGGGTGACTTTCAAAGCATGTTCCAGTTTTCTCTAGAAGCATCGAACATTAAACAATACATACTGTACACCTCAAACCATGGTTAATTAGGAACTAAACAGGCTTTTTGTAATATTGAGCCACCTCATCTCAAGTGTAATCACTGGTTTTGTGTAGTTTGTGCACAAACTGTTTTCAAAGTTTTAATGTGAAATGCTGTCAAGCGTAGGCTACTCTTTTTTAAATTAGATTACATAATAAATGTTTGCAAGATGGGGGAGTGGGGCTGGTCCTCTAGAAATCTAGACTAGTTCTTGCAACCTTTTTTGTCACTACACTCTATTGGACCCCAGTTCTGCTTACTGTGACTGCTAAAATAAATTAACCCAATGTGGGCACAGACAAAAGCAAAAGCAGTATCACATTATGGGCAGCAGCGTGGGCAGCAGTGTGGACTAGTGTGGGCAGCAGTGTGGAGTAGTGGTTAGGGCTCTGGACTCTTGACCGGAGGGGACACTGCTGCTGTACCCTTGAGCAAGGTACTTTACCTAGATTGCTCCAGTAAAAACCCAACTGTATAAATGGGTAATTGTGTGTAAAAATAATGTGATATCTTGTAACAATTGTAAGTCGCCCTGGATAAGGGCGTCTGCGAAGAAATAAATAAAAATAATTATAAGAGTGAAGTGAAGCCAATATGACTACATTACTGGGCCCCCTGACACTACCACTTCTCACATAAAAATGTTTTTTTTTTTTTAAACTTTACCATGTTCTTCCTCCCAACCAGCTTTACATTCCTGAATTTGAACATGTTCTGAAGTTTGAAAAACCAAGTATATTTCATTTCCATGGCTTGGTTAATGTACTATTAACCAAATAACACATTGTGCATGGTGACTATTATAAATTCTCCACAATCTTTGTGTGATGCAAAAAAAAAGTATTTCAGATTATCAAATATATTATAATACAACTCACGGTTTAACTTACTACTACAGTACTTAACAGTTATTTGTAATAAGTACATTTGGTTTTTATATTACACCGATAGTTACATTTACTGGTAAAGAAAGTAAACAATCAATGCAAGTTTTGTTAACACAAAATTAATTTTCTTAAACACAAGAATCATTACGAGTTTTCAGTCAATTGTTCTGTTCTTAATTACATTTTTGTCAACGTGTGCGTAAATGCATCTCAGTTAAAAAAACGAAACATTCTACCTAAAGTGCCCACTTTTCTGTTAATAAACTGTGCCTTAGAAGTCATGGGTACCTCCTCCAGATTAGAAACTATATGAACTATTAAACTCCATATCCCTGTCAGTTTCAGCCATACAACAGATCTGAACAAATGTACGCTCAGCTGGAACCTTTCATAAACCTATGTATTCCAAAGTGATTTTCGGGAGGAGCTAGCTTTCCTTATTTCCACCTACAACCTGCCTGAAGCCTCGACAGAGTTGGTTATCAAAATTTGAAGGGAAAAAAGTACATTCCAGCTCCTCCAGAAAAATCTAAACACCTTTAGTTTAACCAGCGTAAGCCGGTTTAAATGCAACTAATACGGTTTAAAGGCATAGTGTGGACAGGGCCTTAGTTTAACCAGCGGAATCCTGTCCAAGGTGGCACTACTTTATTTCACGCAGTGTAATATACGGCGTTGCATAGCTTTTTGCAAATCCTCCTCACGTTTCACATGATGGGAAAAAAAAACAGAAATATTACTGTCAACATAATTCTAAATCTTAGGCAAATTGTTATATTTATGTTCATTTTTAACTTTCCATTGATGCAAACGCTTGCATGTTTACGTGTTATATACCCCTAAATAAGCCTTTTGTTTTGTACATTCTGCTACATATCTGCTGGTATCTTCACTGAAAGATTCCATGCATTGATTATCCACATCATTTTTTTCTATCTAATAATAACACACAGAATGGATCACCGTTGGGACCTGATGAAAATAAATCGTGTCAGTATTAATTTCAAACCATTAGCCATAGCTACATACATAAGCTTTGGCAATCATATCCTCTTTTAAAATGTAAGAAATGGAACCCGTACTGGATTGCAGAAAAAAAAATAACAACACTTTTTACTGTCTTTTCATAACTCAGATGAAGAACTGTACAAGCAACACAAAATACTGATGAAACAACGTGAGCCTTAAGGACGAAATTCCCCCCTAACATAACAATAAACAAACAATATAAAACTAAATCATTTAAAAAATAAACAATAAACATTTTGCCGCACACACGCCCCTTTGCACCGCAGCAGCGAATCCTTGCTGGTAAATTTGACCACACACAACACCCAAAATGAGAGTTAAAAATTAATAAATCAAAGACATGTAAATGCGTCGCTGTCTATTGGAAACCATTGCTGGTCTAAATATTAATATATGTTCTTACCTTTGATGGGTCCTAAACAAGATGTTACAGTTTCGTCTGTTGCCGAGTTATTTTCACTATTTCTCTAAGCCCTGCTGCTTTGAAAGCTTCCCCTCTCCTTTCCTCTATTCTCGGGATCGCTCCGCCTCCGTTTCCGCTAACTAGGTGCGGCAGCGCTAGAGCTGCAATTCAATAACAGCGTACCTTATTGGATAGCAGAGTCTCAAAGACAAAGCATGCCAGCAAGAGAGATGTTGGTTGGGTTTGGTATGAGTTACACTGCTATGGTTTGTGAAGGATGGACAAGGGGGAATATAAATTGTGTGTCTTCGCTGTGCATAACTGATAGAGTATGTTTGTGTCATAAAAATACATTGTGTGTTGCTGTTATTTATTTGTGTGTGCCTTGTGTAAAACAATGATATATATTGTATGGTTTGTTTTACACAGACTGGACTGTATCTGGTCAAGAAGATCGTTTTGAGGTTTAAAAGATCGTGACTTTCAATAGTTAATCTAATAAACATCAAATCTACTATCAATATTACCTTGATTAACACTGCAAATCTTCCATACAAATAATGACTGAGACTCAGTTGTAGCGTTAACATAATATAATATCTTTATATAGCACCTTTCATAGTAGACCACCATCACAAAATGCTTTACAAAGGTAGGCTGTGAACTGTGCATTATATGCAGTCACTTAAAATAGGACATTGATTTAACATGCCATCTGCAGAATGGAGCACAAGAAAGTTAAGTGACTTGCACAGGGTCACACAGTGAGTGGTAGAGGCGGGATTTGAACTGGTGACCTTGTGGTTAGAAGCCCAGGACTTTAACCACTGAACCACACTGCCTCCTTGACAAGTTTAACAACGTAGTTTTGTGACATCAGAGTTACATTAATAAACAAGGCTGTGTCAATTCAAGATAATAGTCTAAACTAAAAGTGATTTTTTTTTTAATGTGAAAAAAGTGACTTAAAATTACACGTGGTTCATTCCTTGTCAAGTGTTGCATGCCACTAATTCACCAGCATGACTAGAGTTTTGCCAAAAACCCAGTCATTGTAGTCTAGGTCGATAAGAAACAGCAAAATATATGTTTATATTAAGAGTCCACTTAAAAAGTGTTGTGTAATACATAATTTCTCAAACCAAACACTTAAATAGTCCAGGGTCACCCGGCCTTGCCAAGCTCGACAAGGGACCACTAAATAGCAGTTTCTGTGAGAAGTTAAAAGGCTTAAAGGAAAGTGTTCATGCATCGGGACATCGAAAGTGCAGCAACTAACCTGATATTAATGTAAAGTTGTTTAATGAAATATTCTTTTTTCTTGCCAAAAGCTGCAATGCTACTATGTTTTAAAATTGTTCTGCCAAGGGCTTCCGAGTGGCACTTCCAGTAAAGGCACTCTGCGTGGATTGCAGGATGTGCCCCTATAGCCTGGAGGTCACTGGTTCAAGTCTAGGCTATTCCACTGTCAACAAGAGCTCCCAGGGGGCAGTGCACAATTGGCTGAGTGCCACCCAGTGGGGGAGGGCTTAGGTCAGCCAGGGTGTCCTCAGCTCACTGCACACCAGTGATCCCTGTAGACTGGTCAGGCACCTGCAGGCTTGCTTGCTTGCTTGCTTGTAAGCTGCCCAGAGCTGTGTTGTCCTCTGGCACTGTAGCTCTGGATTGGCTGCACGGTGAGTCTACAGAGTGTAAAGAAGCAGTCGGCTGACAGCACACGCTTCAGAGGACGGCATGTGTTCATCTTTGCCACTCCTGAATCAGCGCAGGGGTGGTAACGGTGAGCTGAGCCTAAAAAATACAATTGGACATTTCAAATTTGGAGAAAAATAGGGTAAAATCATTTTCAGAATTATTTTAATTAATTTTTTTGTACATTATCATTATACCGGACGCCAGAATTATTATTATTGGCATGTACTATGAGTAAAAACAAAACGCCAAGAAAAAAAAAACTGTGAGGCAGCGGTTATGTATTCAGACTCCTCTGCAGCTTGCACTACCAGCCAAGGTGACATCAGCGCTATGAATGCAACTTTTTGGATGATTTACATAACTATACTCACCCTATGTTTAATGATCTAGTCTAGAAGAACAACAAGAACGTGCTATTCCATTACTTTCCGAGTCACCAAGTAAGGAACCGATGGCAAAGAAATTAAAAACACAAGCCAACAGGAAGTCATGACAAATCATGATCTATTGAATGCAATTACTGCATTAACCAAAACATGTGAAAGCACTGCAAACAGATAGGTTAGCTTGGAAAGTAAGTTTACAGCTCATAATGCTATCATAGAGAAGCTGTCTTGCTCTTTTGAGTCTCTGAGTTTAAAATGTGGTAACGCATCTCAGAAAATGGATTTACTCAAGAAGGAGATAACAGCTTTGATGAAGGAACGCACGACTCTGAAATCTAGATGCTCGGACATGGAAAGGTACAATAGATGATGGAATCTAAGAATTGCAGGGATCCCAGAAGATAACACAAAGTCAAAAAAAGTATAATTGACTTCTGTTCTCAAATTTCCCCCGCCATAGCCGATAAATTAAATGACTCTGTTGATGTTGTACTTGTACACAGACTAGGACCGAAGAAACCTACTGGGCAACCAAGAAGAGGCCAGGGACAGACATGTGTGGCGCTACACGCAAGGCATTTTTCTGCCTGTATCGCTGGCATTGTTTTCATAGGGGGTTGGACTGATTGATCAGCGAGGGACGATATCACTAGTCCCGCAGTGCCGCTGAATATCTCGCTTTGCTTTTATTGAAGGGAAGCGCACCTCCGACTCAGGTGTCCTCGTCTCATAGTGCCCACCTTTTTAAGTGGAAGAGAAAAGAAGAGGAAGAGAAGAAGGAAGGAATGATTCATAATTGTTTTATTATTATCATTATTATTTAGTTATGTTTCGTTATTTCTAATTCTTAATACGTTCAGGAAATAACGCTATTCTTTTAGAATATGTAAGCTTTATTCGTTGTAGTACTGCCATCTACAGTATATGTGCTTATGAGCAATTACATATTTTCTTTCCCTAGTTATTAGTTTTACTATTGACTGAGTTATTCATTTTTTAAGCATTAATAGTATCATCAATCAATAAAGGCTATTATTATTATTATTATTATTATTATTATTATTATTATTATTATTATTATTATGGCTAGGAGGTTTCTCTTGAATGCAAATACTCTTGGGGTATTTTATGGCACTTTCCTAAGAGTTATTAAGGTATAGCCTAGTTACTATATTTGCATATTACTTATTGTGTAATTACATCTGTATTGTACTATTCGTTTTCTCTTGTTTATCTTTAAATGTTAGGGGTATCCAAGATTTAACTAGAAGGAAAGCTATTTCTTTTATTTTTTTCTGTCAAGGAAAGCCAACTTGTTATTATTGTAAGAAAAGGGCTTGTAACCAGGAGGTCCCCGGTTCAAATCCCACCTCAGCCACTGACTCATTGTGTGACCCTGAGCAAGTCACTTAACCTCCTTGTGCTCCGTCTTTCGGGTGAGACGTAATTGTAAGTGACTCTGCAGCTGATGCATAGTTCACACACCCTAGTATCTGTAAGTCGCCTTGGATAAAGGTGTCTGCTAAATAAACAAATAATAATAATAATAATAATAATAATATTACAGGAGACACACTCATTCTGATGTGAAATTCTGGGAAACTCAGTGGAGTAGAAAATGTTTCTTCAGTCATGGCATGTTCTGTAGGTGTTGCAGTTTTCTTAAACCCTAACTTTGAGGGACTTGTGGTAGAGTCATGGGCAGATGTTGAGGATCTTTGTATTATTTTAGTTCTGCAATTGGAAGTTTTTTGATTTATTATTACTAATGTGTATGGCTTTAATAATTTGCCTCTTAACAATATTTTTTTTTAACAATACTTCCAACAACAATTTGTTTCCTGTTTTCCTAATGCTTAATTGGTTATTGGAGGTGACTTCAATGAGGTACCAAATAATACCACAGACTGGTTTCCATCTCGATTAGGTTTCAGCAATATTTTAGATATGTGCTGTAACTTTAATCTTACAGATGATCAGAGATTTTTCAATGAGGATCATATATCCTTTACTTGGTCGAACTAGTCTGGCTCAGCTAAATCCAGAATTGGATTTAATACTGGTCACCATGCTATTATTATAGAGTTTAATCACCCATCAAAAGTTGTCCATAAATATAATCCTGGTTATTGGAAATGAAACTGCTCTCTACTTGATAATGAAGAATTTTCTAAACAAATTATAGATATGATTTTGGTATGATGATTCTCTCTCCCACCAGCAAATGTGAACAATTCAAATTTAATACTTGGCTTATAGCTCTCAAATTGAGTAAACATTTAACTAACCTTTCTAAACAAAAATAACTTGTTCTTTGTAAAGAAATAAGTAACTTAGCATAACTAACTTCCCCTTCTTGGATGAAAAAGTTAAATTAGCCTCTCTGCAATTTGAATTAGATGGTATGTATATTCATTCAAGTGGTTGGAATATGGTGAAAAAAATCATCATATTTTTTCAGTTCAGAGAAGAGAAATGACAAAAAGAAAGAAATGAGCCCTAAAGATTGGAGACAGAGTTGCAACAAATGGTGATGACATTTTAAATTTTGTATCTGGGTTTTATAAAAGTCTTTATTCCTCTAGTTTTAATCCATCTGCTTTAGATTATTTTGTAAAAAGTATTGAAAATCATATCCACAGATTAATGAAGATTCTGAAACTATTTGTGATAGTCCCCTTTCATTGACTGAATTGGAACGAGCAGTTCAATCTTTGACGAAAGGGAAGCGCCAGGCCCGGATGGCCTCCAAATTGAATTTTTTTTATAAAATTCTGGGATTACATTAGAGATATGTTTTTTGCTGCAGCAAAGGAAACTTGAATCTGATCATAAGTCAGTCAGCTGTTGACACCACTTTATTCTTGCACAATCCAAGTCAAATTTCTCTGGCTCTAAAGAACATTTCTGTATTCTCGGAAGCTTCAGGATTAAAATTAAATGTTAATAAATGTGAACTTTTAACTATTCATGATACTCCATTAAAAGTAATCTGTGGCATTGAAATTAAAGATAAAGTTAATTACCTTGGAACTCTAATAAATAAAGATAAACAATGTAGCAATAGTCATAATTTTCAAGAATTTTTTTTTAAAAAGCCACATGTATAAATAAAAAAAAAGCCAAATCTATTTTTGATAACTGGTTGAGAAGGAATCTATCCATTTATGGTAGAGTACTCCTCTCTGAGGCTGAAGGCACCTCCAGAATTGTATACCCAGCCGTTTCTCTCCCTGTATCTCCCCAGATTTGTAAATCTGTAGACAGTCTGCTTTTTAAATTTATATGGTGCAATAAAACTGAATATATAAATAGAAATTTGCTTTGTAAAAAATTGAATAAAGGGGGTCTAAATGCAATATTTTTCTCTTCCATCAATAGTAATTTTAAAATTAATTGGATTAAGAAAATTCTGTGTGAAAGAATCCATTTGGTTTGCAATTCCCATCTTTATGTGGAAGGTTAGAATTTCTATTAAAATGTGATTTTGATATTTTAAAAAAACTTCCCTTAAAGTTATCTGATTTTCAAGCACAGGCATTTGTTTCGTGGAAGATCTTTTTCAAACATAATTTTTCACACCACATAAATACTGTTTATGGAATAGCCAGTTCATTACCTACAAACGTCACTCCCTATACTTTGAAAATTGGGTTAGTAAAGGCATTATATTTCTAACAGACTTATTTAATCAAGATGGATCACTGTTAAGTTATATTCAGTTTTTAAACAAATATTATTATCCATTTACAACTAAAGAACATGCAATTGTTTTTTTGATGCCATTCCTTCAGCCTTATGCATTTTAATATGACACCATTTACTTTATACTAATATCAGCTAGAATGCCTTACCTGCTTTAGTTGTTGATGGTAAAGATCTATTGTGTAATTGTAGTAATAAATGTATTTGTAATCATTGCTTGCCCTATTATCATATTCCAAAATCTCGAATTTATTGGGTACAAACATTGGGCCCTCTGAACTGGTCTTTTTCCTGGCTGATTCGCTATAGATTTGCAATTAATAATAAAGTAAAATAAATTCATAAGTTTATTTCTAAATGTACCCCTATGGTTTCCAGTGCCTGTACATTCTGTGATCAGATATATGAAAATCTTTGTCATTTGTTTGTAACCTGTGTTTCCTATAAATCTTCTTGGACTGGTGTCACCTTGTTTATTTTAAAGAAAACTTCACAATTTGTTTCAATTGACATTAAAAATGTTATTTTTGGATATGAAAACACTGACACTAGGCTGTCCAATCTTAGTAATTTAGTAATTCTATTGCTGGGTAAATTTCATATTCATAAATCAAAATTTATGAAGAATATTCCTAGCTTTAGGCTTTTTGAACAAGATCTGGAAAATGTTCAGAATACTCTTAATAAGTGTTAATTAAATCCCAAAATTGTTAACACTCTATCATTACTGTAAATTAACACAAACATTGTAATGTATCTATTTTTCTTGTTTTGTAACTCTTATTTGTTCAATTGTTGTATATTGTTCGTTCATTCAATTTGACAACTGGACAGTTTTTTTCCATTTTAAGGCCCCAACAACACAGAAATACTAAAATGGTGGTACTTATTTTGCATGAATTCTACTGAAGACCTACCTGGCTATCTGTACAGAAGCATACTGACATTCTAAATATCATTTTTAGATCTTCAAAATCACTCCAAAATGAGACGTCTTTCAAGTATGACTACCCCCCCTCTACAAAAGGGGGTGTATCTCAGCAAATCTTCATCATTGAACTTAAATATTTGGCCTGGTTTCATACCTGACCCGTATCTTCCACTACACAAAATATAAGCAAAATCAAAATCTTGAGGTGGGAAGCTCTGGTTGAGTTGACACGGAATGACCCTACAGTGGTAACAACATATTAGATACAGAATAAGTGCAGTTACAAATACAGTGCAAATACATCATAGGTACAACAACAATTAAACAAATTACAGGATGCAACAAGTATATAGTAAATAAAAAAGTACACCTTAATTACAAACACACAACAAAGAACAAAGCAAAGACATTCTTCTACCCATTGAGGACGCATTTTTTTTCACATAAATTAAAAATCACTATTTGTTAACTCTTCAGTAGAGTACTGTGTGCATTCAGTGTGTGCCTATCTGTTGCAGTGATCACATTGAACCTGAAAAAGAGTAACTTTTTTATTTTTTTGTTATTATTTTCTACTTCTAAAAAATGAATGCTAAACATATTACCCAACTATAGATGACACTAAAATATTGTGTAACAATCAAAAGATAGAATTGTGTGTATGTTGTGGCAGATATGCAATGTAAATCTATATCTATATCTAGCTATCAACTCTATCTATCAACTCTATCTATCTATCTATCTATCTATCTATCTATCTATCTATCTATCTATCTATCTATCTATCTATCTACAGTGCCTATAGAAAGTCTACACCCCCTTGAACTTTTTTTCACATTTTGTTGTGTCAGTGCCTCATAGTTTCATGTATTTAAATGAGAATTTTTTTCCACTTATCTGCACACCATACTCCACACTGTTAAAATACAAAACTGAAAAGATCAAAATTGGATAAGTCTCCAGCCCCCCTGAGTTAATACTTGGTGGAAGCACCTTTGGCAGCAATTACAGCTGTGAGTCTGTCAGGATAGGTCTCTACCAACTTTGCACATCTAGATTTGGCAATATTTGACCAATCTTCTTTACAAAACTGTTCAAGCTCTGTCAAGTTCCTTGGGGAGCGTTGATGGACAGCAATCTTCAAGTCATGCCACAAATTTTCGATTGGATTTAGGTCGGGGCTCTGACTGGGCCACTCAAGGACATTTACCTTTTTGTTCCTTAGCCACTCCAGTGTAGCTTTGGCTGTGTGCTTTGGGTCATTTTCATGCTGAAAGGTGAACTTCCATCCCAGTTTCAGCTTTCTTGCAGAGGGCAGCAGGTTTTTCTCAAGGACTTCTCTGTACTTTGCTCCATTCATTTTCCCTTCTATCCTGACAAGTGCCCCAGTCCCTGCCAGTGGGAAACATCCCCATAACATGATGCTGCCACCACCATGCTTCACAGTAGGGATGGTGTTCTTTGGGTGATGTGCTGTGTTTGGTTTGTGCCAAACATAACAATATGCATTTAGGCCAAACGTTCAATTTTAGTTTTGTCAGACCACAAAACCTTTTGGAACATGGCTACAGAATCTCCTGAGTGTTTTTTGCATACTTCAAACCGGATTCAAGGTGGGCTTTCTTGAGTAATGGCTTCCTTCTTGCCACCCTACCATACAGGCCAGATTTGTGGAGTGCTTGGGATATTGTTGTCACATGCACACTTTGACCAGTCTTGGCCATAAAAGCCTGTAGCTCTTGCAAAGTTGCCATTGGCCTCTTGGTAGCCTCTCTGGTCAGTCTCCTTCTTGCTCGGTCATCCAGTTTGGAGGGACGGCCTGATCTAGGCAGGGTCTTGGTGGTGCCATACACCCTCCACGTCTTAATAATCGTCTTGACCGTGCTCCAAGGGATATTCAAGGCCTTTCAGATTTTTTTATACCCATCCCCTAATCTGTGCCTTTCAACAACTTTGTCCCGGAGTTCTTTTGAAAGCGCCTTGGTGCTCATGGTTGAGTCTTTGCTTTGAAATGCACTACCCAGCAGAGGGAACCTACAGGAACTGCTGAATTTATCCTGAAATCATGTGAATCACTACAATTTAACACAGGTAGAGGCCACTTAACTTGGTATGTGACTTTGAATGCGATTGGTTACACCTGAGCTAATTTAGGATTGCTATTACAAGGGGGGTGGACACTTATCCAACCAAGCTATTTCAGTTTTTATTTTTAATTAATTTTCTACAAATTTCTAGAATATATTTTTCACTTGGAAGTTGTGGGGTAGGATGTGTAGATAAATGAAATATAAAACTATTTTAATGCATTTTAATTCCAGGCTATAAGGCAACAAAAGTTGGACATTTTGAAAGGGGGTGTAGACTTTCTATAGGCACTCTATCTATCTATCTATCTATCTATATATATATATATATATATATATATATATATATATATATATATATATATATATATATAGATAGATATATATATACAGTATATATATATATATCTAAAGAAGAAAGTTGGTCTGTCTGTCTGTTCCTTTCCCGCAGGAGCCAGTGCAACCAAACTTTGCATGGCCTTCTCTTTTATCCAGGAGAAGGTTGGGGCTATGTTTGGATCCAGAATTTGAAAAAAGGGAAAGGGGTCCAAGCGCATTGTGCGACACCCAAGATCGGTAACTTATAGGAAGCCATAAGGCTACTATTTGTCATGCATGAAATATTGAATTTCCCTGGGAAACGCCAGGTACTTCACCTAATATATATATAGAAATAGCACAATCATTCCAAAACATACGACACCTACTCGCAATATTATTAGAAAATAACAAGGAGGATCACATGGATTATTGATCTGAATGTAATTAGTTGTTGTGGTTAAGTAAAAACACACAAGTAAAATGTATCAATTGTACACTTATTTATGAAACAACTAAATACTACTACTACCAACAAATAATCAAATAAATAAATAATTAGAAACACATACGTTGTGTAACAATGTAGGTATATTTACCATGTTGATTTTGGTGTTGCTTGAGTGCAGGTTGATTGCAGCAATTTGTCCCAAGAAACCACAGAAAACTTTATTTAGAAAAGCATGTATTTAAGGTATTTAAGGTATTCTAAAATGTCACCTAAATCACAGTGCAGGAGCCACATATTTCAGTGACATTTAATCAGATATATTAGGGTTATTGAAAATGACAAAGTGGGCTTGTTGTATAAAAAATAATGTGATATCTTGTAACAATTGTAAGTCTGCTAAGATATAAATAATAATAATAATAATAATAATAATAATAATAATAATAATAATAATAATAATAATAATACTTAACATTGAATGTAAGACTCCACCATTTCATTTAATTACTTTGAATGGAAAATGTTGAAGCATATCTTCTTAAAGTTTGCTTCTGTTGCTTGGAGTAGGATTGTGGATAATTGTTACCGGAAAGGTAATTGTACACTTCAAGCAATCTATCATCCGTGGCTATCTGTGCTTTAAAAAACAGAAACATAATTTATAATACAAGAGACCAGTGGCGGACATAGTGGTAGGCTACCATTGCCTACCAAATTATTTCACTTACCTACCAATTTCCCAGGGTGTTCAAAATGTTTTAAAGCGGGTGCACACACTGAAAGCATCTCACAAGCACTGCTCATTGCTGCTCTGCTCGCTCCCATTGTATTGCCAACCAGCCACGTCTTTTTTTACAATGAACTACACCTACTTGAGTCATAGAATGATAATGATGGGCATTCCATGATATTTCCATGGATCTGGAAATACTCAAGGAGTCTAGTGTCATTATGCATGTTGTATAATAACAACTAGCACCCCTCCTATTCGCCACTGCAAGAGACACCCTTTCTTAATAGTCCATGAGCCAGGGGGGTGGTCAGTACCACCCGGGAGGATGAAGGTTCATTATGATCTGGATCGCTAGAGATAGAAAATAGGTGATAGCAGTGCATAACTATTTGCCTTCTCTGTGTTAGTACCACATTTTCAGCCATACCCCTGAATTAGCCAGTAGCTAGATTTCTTCAATTGTGCTGCAGGAATTCTATAATAGAAGTCAAGCACCTGCACTTGCCAGTGTAACAAACAGCATTCAGTTATCTTCACAGGTTTGTCATTGGCAGCCTCTCTGTTTTACCTTATCTTAAATTATTTATTTCTGAGCAGACGCCCTTACCCAAGGTGACTTACAATTGTTACAAGCTATCACATTATACATTATTTCACACATACAATTACCCATTTATACAGTTGGGTTTTTACTGGAGTAATCTAGGTAAAGTACCTTGCTCAAGGGTACAGCAGCAGCAGCGTCCCCCACCTGGGACTGAACCCACGACCCTCCAGTCAAGAGTCCAGAGCCCTAACCACTACTCCTTTGTAAGATGTTCTTAGTGCACTTGTATATTGAGTAATGTATCTTTTTATCGTATACAAATATCTCTTATTTACTATTTGCTTGTTTAAAATGACAAAGGTTAATCTTGATGTTTTGAATAGGTGTTTATCATCTAGGGAACATCAACACATGAAAAATTAATCTAGGCCACACAGCTAAGAGGTGATGAAAGGCTTTGCAAATGTGCAGTCAGCAATGGCGATGCAAAGATGTTAGCACTTACTAGTAGGGACATAGTGGCTGCAGAGGCACATTAGCATGCATCATCCTCTAAGAACTAAACAAGGGTTAAAACAAAAGCTGAAGAAAATGCAGAGAATATCCAATCTGATGCTCACTACAAAAAAATGGAAAATGAAGCCTATGACAACTTGTTTCAGTACATTAGAACTGCTATCATTCCTAACCAAGAGGTTGTCCAGGCCTAGAGAGGTCCATGGACTGAAAGAAAACTGGAATCTGAGCTAGGAAACAGCCTTCATATCTTCCTAGACAACAAAAGGCTGTACCTGGATACTATAATATTGCAGGATGTTGTCGGAGAAAACCAGAATTTGAAAAGAGAACTTGCAATTGGAAAATCAAGTCAACAAACATCAGCAAGATCACTGATCAGACATCATCACACTTAAAAGGAATCATAAGAAAAGAAATGAAAACACCATGGCCTTATCATCCCTCTGATGTTAATCAAGAATCCTTCACTGTGCCAGATTATCTTCAAAGGTTCCTGCTGGATCTTCTGACTGGTGATGCAGAGCACACGAAGCCCTCCCAAAGAGTCAACATGCTGATGCAATCTTTTAGTCAGAACATTAAATGCGGAAATGAATGATTGTACCTTGTTATGGTGGCTCATGGTGGTTATGGTGGAGGTGTGTCATATGACGTCTTAAAATGGACTTGCGCAGTTTGTGATGGTAGCCCATTTCGAGGGGAGGTTCAGATTTTCAGAACACTGGCCCTGATAATAGCCAGTGCCATTCAGTCTTCAGTCTTCAGTGTTCCAGTGAATAATGTGTGTTTAAAATATAGATGGCAAGCAATAATGTATTCCAAATAATTTATTACAAGAATATAATGAATTGTATATACAATACCAACAATTGTAAATAATCAAACAGTTTAATGGCAATAACACATACGTTAGTCAGACCTATTAACACTTTCTATATACATTTATAAATTATAATATACAGTTTCAGTAATTATATTTAGATATATAAAAGTACATTCACTAGATATGTCCCAAATGTCCAGTTTTTAAATAAACCAATGTTGTTGTAAGTGGGTATTTTTATTTTATTTTAAATAATGGTGTCTGGTACTACACTTGGTTAAAGAAACCTTTGTTTGATATCAATGCTTTCAGATACTGTAGTTTTACATTTTCTTGGTCATTTCGCCTGGAGGGTGAAATTCTTCCCACCAGTTCAATGGCTTCTTTCCTGTCAATAAACAATGAGATATTTCTCCTATTGACCGACATGCTTTCAGTCACTAACATGCTTTGACCAAGAAGAAACTGCTGAGGTAAAATGACTCAGGAAGTATATTTATTGTGAAAAGGCAGAGAAAATTGAAACTTGAAAGTAACAACACATACCATATTTCAAATAAAAAAAATGTTTGCTAAAACATGTGTTTCTTTCAAAACTGCACATTTGAGACATGTAGCTAATGGTTAAAATAGGCAAGATTTATAGAATTATGTTGTAAAATACAATTACTTTAAGGTAACTGCAAGATACTTCTTTAAGTTTTAGGATTCATATTCCCAAGTACAATCACAGTAATAAATATATTCTTCAGAATTGTGCCTTGTATTCTTTACTGCACACGTCTGATCCAAAAGACAACATCTCAAAAAAGTACAATGCCAATTACCACCATGCTGAAACCTGTGAAACCAGTACAGTGCCTCCCAATGCCATTCCGAGTTTCGGCAAGGAGCGTGCCTTGAATAAAATACAGTACCAGCACCACTGGTGTTTTCTTCAATCCTAATACCGACTAGGCTCAACTATGGCGGGGTTTCCATGAAAAGTCTCACCTTTTTATCATGCTATTTTGATAGTGCCTATCAGGTCGTTTGTTTTTCCATGTAGTTTTCTTTTAGGGAGAGAAATTCTCCTTCCAAATGCAAATGACCGAATTAACATTAAAATGCCGGAGCGTATATTAAACTGTGTCTTTGTGAGTTCCAATTTGGCCTTGCAAGACAACTGATATCTTACAGCTTTCTTAAACTGGGTTTACAATAAGTTTTTAGGTTGTGTTGAAGAACCACAAATGCAGCCTGCCTCATTTGGCCTCTAAAACAATTGTAACCCCAAAAATACCAACATTCCATAAGAAAGCGCTGTGTACTATCCATGTATTATTTGCTAAACATTTTTTAACTGCATATATATTTATTATTAACCTATATATAATATGTACAAGTTTTCCTACAGAACCGTAGTTTCAGCATATCTGATCCTTATGGTAGTCTACGAACAGAGCTAAAATACAGCACTTTAGGTTACTGATATAAAAATTATCCAACCAAAAGCTTTAGTACAGTACATATTCAAATTACTGGTAGTAAATCTACAATAGGCTACCCTACTCACCCAGATTTTCCACTACATAATATTCTTATAATAATAATAATAATAATAATAATAATAATAATAATAATAATAATAATAATAATAATAATAATAAATACCTATATCTGAATGCTGCAGGGACAGTGCAAGGCCAGTAGGATGTGGTTATAGTTTTTCTTTTTTTTTTTGTATTGTTGTTGTTATTGGGGATCCAGTATACTGGTAGTCTACACAAGTTCAACACATTTCTGAGTAGATGCTAATCTACCCGGGCATGTTTCTAACTTTCTGGAACTTCGTTCTGTAAGTCAACTGATGATAAGCCCCATATTTGTCTTTTTGAACAAATTCAAGGAACCAACTTTTTTTTTTCTTCATGTTTTCGTTCATCTAAAACAAATCTTGCTCAATGAATTAGGTTTAAGAGATTTTACTTCAACTCTGTAGGAGGTCGCTCAAACCTGGTGCTGTTGGTAGCCCGCAGCAGTAATAGAGGAGGCCACTAGCACCAATTCCCAGCTATGCTAATTTAATACATTTTGGGGTACAAGCGTGACTTTTTTGTCCTTGGTTGAAGGTACTTATGATAGATGTTATTTAAGGCTAGTGTACAATGAATTGCATCTAAATCTAAGCTGAAAGCAACCATCTATCTGATGACCAAAAACAAAGTGTAAAGGATGAAAATATATATTTCTGTGCTTTTCAAATGGGTTCTTTCTGTCTCTCTTTCTTTCTTTATTGCAAATGGCTGCATTTTTTTATAACCTTGCTTATAAAACAACTAAACTAGTATAAAGCACTATCGTGTTATGGCAATAATTTGAGACATTGAATAAATTGTTTCACATAAAAAATACAGAATAAAGAGGTCTCTTAACCCCTTGTACTGTAAGCTTATTTTTTCTTATTTGGTCAAAGACGTTTGCCTGGGCTACTTCCAGCAGATCTCAGATAATAAAGAATGGCTTGGTACAGCCCTTAGTTATAGTAGATGTTGCGTGATGTTACGTCACAAATGGGATCTTCGCTGTTGAAGTCTTGTGAACATAAGCTACGGATTTCGGACATGTTTCCATGCAAAAAAAAACAACCTTAGTTTTGGGTCATTTTGCTTGGCTTTTTAGTGTGAGAAGGTGATTTACCCACCCTTTTAAGTCATGCCACGTTTTTGCCGTACACTATAGCTTGAGGAATGTGCATGGTGTGTGTGCTACGTCACATTCTCACGACAATGGAGAGAGAATTTGGAGTTTCTAAACTACATGGAAACCCTGCCTATGTTTATCTTCTGAAATTAGACAACATCAGACATCCAGTCTACAGCAAATGTTATAGACATGTATGTGTGCACAACTTTTTTATAAGGCTGGCTTCATATACCCCATTTAGCACGAATCCTGAACAACCTTACCTAAAGTAAAATGAGGTAGTCCAAGAAAAATGCTAATCAGGGTCTTTGAAACCAACTGATAATATTTAATTGACATTTTGGTTTAATATAACACACCGACCATGTCCAATTCAGCTTGGAGAAAGCAAAGAGTTCAGCATTATCTGAACATGAGAACTTGGTGTGTTTAAATAATTGTCAGTAGATTTGTTTGTAAATACATTCTTTTTACTAACCTCTGATATTGAAAAAACTGGCATAATATTAGTGAGTACATGTATTACTAAAACACACTGAAGGACCCACAGGAAGAACACTTTTTAGACAAAAAAAATCACATTTCGATCAGTCACAAATTTAACCTTAAAGGGAGGTGTGAAATATTCAGGTTTTCAGCACATCCCACATGTCATCTTTCTGCTGGAACAATAATTCCTTCATCGGAATACTACCAACACCCATTATAAACCATAGTGGCATTGTTGTAGCATCATTTACAGAATTCAGATACAATGCTTTAAATCTGAGACACAGACCAGAACGTTGTTTATTTGGAGCAACTAGTGGTACTCCGTGTCACGATAATGACAAGAAAGAGGGGCCAACAGACTTTTCCATACCCTATCAAATACTGCTTACTGGTTGAGTTTCCACTAAAAAACAACTTGACATCCCAACTGCTCCCTCCTGAAAGTCAGCATCCAGGATGACACTGACTGTGACATCAATTTAACCTTCTTCTGAGAGCTTGGTTAGACATCATCTTTGATCTGCAGCATTGTCACAAACTGCATCACCTCAGTACCGGACAGCCATACGGTTTCTGAAGACGGAGTGTATCGTGGCTGGGTAGAACATGGCTGTAGTAGTGATCAACCAATCCTTCAAATGAAGGGAATGTCAGGTCATTTTCTAGAAAGACCCGGGAGTTCTAAATAAGGGAAAGATTGGATTTACAATTTGCTTCAGATTAATATTAGGTTTTCTACATTTTTTTTAACATTTGTCATTTTTTTTTTTTTTGGTATGACCTGTGTGTAATATTGTGCTTTGTTATCCTTGTATTTTATGGTTTGGGAAAGCAAAGAATATGTTTGTTTTATTGTTTACATTTGTTTTTTAAAGCAGTCCTGTTCATTTCTATCTGCATCAGACCAAATTGATTTCAATTTCTGTCAGTCTCAATTAGAATTGCCAGCAGTTTGTGTGTGATGAGCCATTTCAGGGATGGAAATAAGACTCGCTACAATAAGAGTCATTCCAGGTTTTACAGTGTCTGAGAATTTCCTCTTTTCACTAAGAGGAACTGTAACTAACTAAATTCATAGTAAACCCTGGCTTATTTGCATTCTAGTCTTTAAGCACTATTAGATATATACAACGTGTTTTCATAGTGGCCCATATCCTAGGTCTAAAACATCAAAATTTCACAGATAGGACTTCATAGTACATTTAGTTTTCCTTAAAACAAGAGATACGCCATTTCTTCGGCCCTATTCAAGAACATAAATAGTGCAGATCTTAAAGATCTTAAAAGCCTACAGATATTTTTAGCATTAGATGATAGGTTAATAAAACCAGAGAACTGAATACACTGACCTTTTCAAAGATTCTGTAGTTCCTTGTTTTATGTGTAGTTGCATCCCATACAACTAAGACCTGAAGAAGAAGAAGAAGAAGAAGAAGAAGAAGAAGAAGAAGAAGAAGAAGAAGAAGAAGAAGAAGAATATTATATCACAACTTGAAATATAGTGTTTGATTAAAAAATTCATATAAATAATAGTCATCACTTTTGCTCCTTGTCTTGGATACAGACATCAACAAAGATCAGCCCTCTATCTAAGTGTGGAGCAGCAGCAGCTTTTTTATAGTACAGAATACATATTTGGAAATTAATTTGCATTACAAATAATTCATCTTGAGCAATAGATCAGTGTACACAGTAAAGTGTAGTACATTTACAATTTAATGGCCTGCCATGAATGAACCAAACTGGGCAACTGGCTAAAACTTCTCCTTGAAGTTGGTATGCATTGTCTTTAGGACAGCATGCCACAGTACCGTTTGCAAAGTAGGTTACAGCTCTGTGTGTGTTTAACAGCAAATAATTATACATATAAAAATAAAACACAGAATGTAATTTGAATATTAACAATGTAACCTTCGGCAACAACTATAAAGGATAGCAGCACAAAAAAGAAGGTATGTGGGAGTGTGTTGCACTGCATTAACATAATAAGGTACACTGTCATCCCAAACATTACGAAAGGTTACCACAGGGCAGGGGAGCCATGCCTCCTCACTTTTTAACATAACTGTACCTTTGTTGTCCTGGTTGTTGAATTCCTTATACAGTACAATCCATCCTGTGGATTACCTCTTAGATCAGTGTCTTTAAATAACCTATAATCATAAACAAATGTCAGCTACTTCATGTAGTAGATAAGCTTGAAATACAGTAGACTGTCATCCCTTAATGTACCACCAGAGGGCAGTTTTGTCTTAGTAATGTTGCTGTGTTTTCTTAGTCTGCCCTTTGTGTAATTCCTCTGCTAAATGAGACAATAAGCTGTACAAATGTCAGCCACTTCATGCAGTAGATAAGCTTGAAATACAGTAGACTGCCATCCCTTAATGGACCACCAGAGGACAGTTTTGTCTTAATAATTTTGCTGTGTTTTTTTTTATTCTGCCCTTTGTGTAATGCCTCTGCTAAATGAGACAATAAGCTGTATGTTAGTGTGATAATGTCTTATTGCACTGAAGGCAATTATAAAGAGTGTTTTGCAATGACATTTTTAACATTTTATCTAAAACAAAAATATATTCAGCACAATTAATAATGTTGCTTCTAAAAAGTTTAGTAAAATGTATTTTAAAGCAAACAAAAACTGCACAGTACAAAGATACATTTGTGCTACTGTAGATTACTACAAATTCATAAAATAATAACAATAATAAAGTGTACAATTTCAAACTAATGAAAAAGTATAGAATGAGATAAAAAAAAAAAGCTTAGAAAATGAGAATCTCTTCTATTGAGCGATAAACTAAAGTAAATTAGTCAAAAATCCCTGGGACAAAGATTTAAGGTATTGATGTTTCTTTTTTATTTGAGCAATAGTCAAGAAATAGTACCCAACATCACTATGTGGCTGTCAGAGTTTTGAACACTGCTCATTTTTATTGAGGTCACAACACTGGACGTCAACAGTAAGATGTTAAAAAATGTTCTACCTGCTTTGAGGCTCAGTATTAAGGTTTGGAATACGCACAATGCATATATGGCACTTTTAACAGTAAAGAGATAAATGTTACTAAAAATGAATAGAATATGTATAGATTTACCTTTCAATCTCACTGGTATCTGTTGTACTAACAAAAACAGAGTTAGGTAATTGCACCTGCAAGAAAATACAAAAAAAACATAAAATTACCCATTCACCTGCTGATAAAAAAAGGCTACTGAAAAGATCTCTCTTGCATGACTTTGTGAAAACAACAATGTTCTTACTAAATTAATTTCCCAGAGCATTAGAAGTAATACAAACAAGATGTGGTTACCTTTTCATAGTCTTCGTCGGAGTCATAATTGTTTGACTGGGACTTTGTTCGCATATGTGCTGGCTCTTCATCCACTGAAGAGCGGAAACTTTGTCCATCCGGGGAAGATCTCCTGAAAGAGACAGAAAATGGGACTTTCAGTCTATCAAGAACAATTGCGCACACTACTGATGTGTAAAAAAAAAATAAAAAGGTTGTGTGATAGAAGGCACACTTAGTGCACTTGCATTTCACCTCTGGAGACCTGGGTTCACTGAATAGTGCACAAATGAGCAATCAGAGTAAAAGTTAAAAAAACCTACTTAATCCACAAGACAAGCATTTCAATAAGCACTGTATCTTATTGAACGCACTGTAGAATTGAGAGAACTAGATTATTATTATTATTGTTATTATTGCCCATGCCCTGGGCGTTTAAGCTTTGGATAGTCATTTCACATCCAAACTTGTATGTGTTCAGAGAGCTGCTCCATTTTCATTCTTTGTAAAAAGTTGTTTCAGCAAACAAGGTTCATTTTTTGAAACACAAAAGTGGAAAAAATAAGACAGCCTAAGAAAATATATGGTATAATATTACTAGAGTGGAACTTCCATTGATGAAACTAAGGAAAGGCCCTGTGACCTGTCAGTACATATGTCGGCAGACATTTTGAATGGGCTTTTCAGCCAGGTCCGTCTTGTGTTTTAACATTGGAAACCATCCCAAGAGCCACCATTGCACCTTTTGTTTGGTACATATTTTTATTTTACATTTATTACTTATATTAGAATATCAAGTTTGTTTGTGCTGCATGAGTGACTAAGAATACTTAGCTTACTGAATGATTACACAGTTTGACCATCTGTGGCTTTGGACCAACTGAATGCTTATTAATCTTTCCCTTTTTAATCTGTTTGTATTGAAAATAAAAACTATTTTCTAAACCCTTTTGTTTGTGTTAAATAGTAACAGACAGATGTATTCTGTGATTTTCTAAATCAAGTACTAATATAATGATATACAGATAATGATATACAGATATTTTTCACATATCAAATTTAGTTTATATTTACAAACCATTCTGATATTGGATGTTCCCTTAGATTATGCCACCAGAGATGCTTTGTTTTTATTCACATAAACTCCCATGTCTTGTTTGTTCTAGTCTGAATTGATTTATTACACCAAAAGCACTTTTTCCCCATTGATTTTTCTCTGCTGGCTGTTACTACTGGTTGTTTTCCACTTGGCTACACATATAAAATTAGCCGCAAACTACTTTAATAACTATAATTTAACAGCACAATATTGTCTCATGCTAGTTCATTACAATTGTTCTGTCTTCTCAAACTATTACTTTTGCTTCAAAATAGGGCCATTGTGATTGAGAGGAAAAAATAAACACACTCAAAATAGCAAGCTGACTATCAGATAGGAGTCATTGAAATTATGGAGAAAGATAAAAAATATATATTTATTGAAACAAAAAGATATATCAAGGAAAATAATCCTGGGGTGTACTCTAGACAAAAAAAAAAAAAATTGTTTATTTAGCAGACGCCTTTATCCAAGGCGACTTACAGAGACTAGGGAGTGTGAATTATGCATCAGCTGAAAAGTCATTTACAATTACGTCTCACCCGAAAGACGGAGCACAAGGAGGTTAAGTGATTTGCTCAGGGTCACACAACGAGTCAGTGGCTGAGGTGGGATTTGAACCGGGTACCTCCAGGACCACACAGCCTCCTTAATGTATTATGGTAAAAATATATCATTTATATGAAAGGAAAACTATTGCTATTACAAAACTACAAGTAGGCAACATAGGACCTTCTGGTTACAAGCCCTTTTCTTTAACCACTGGACCACACAGCCTCCTAAGGTTTAGAAGTTAAGTACACTTTCCTCATGAACAACCTGAAATAACAATAACACTTCTGATTGTGCTAAGTTGGGATGGGTAATAGACTCTTTGCCTGTATATTTATAATGCCCTTAAAATTATTGTATTGCAATATTTACCCGATAGACCACTTACTGTAAGGATTGTCCTTGATGTTTTGGCTTTGGCTTTGGCTTCACTCCAGCAGACAGAGTTTTGGGCATCAGTGGGGGCTTGTACATCCCAGGCTTCTCACACTGCAGAGACTTGGCAATCAGGTTGGGGTTTTGTGGTGGTGTTGTTTTCGGAAAGGTAGCATGTGAGGGTTTGTTGCTCACAGGAAGCTTTTTCTCAATACTACTGAGAAGTGGCAAGGTGGCATGGGAAGGTTTGTTGCTCACAGCTAGCTTTTTCTCAAGATCACTGCAAATTGGCAATGCCTTTGGAAATTTGCTTGGGGTGGGGCTTCTGACTGGAACCTCTTTTGTGTCAGTGGCTGGCTTCTTCAAATGGGAGGCAAACGGTAACTGTGGAGGAGGGCCTTTGCTGAGAATCACAGCTGCCTCCTTAGGTAGTTCACATTCACTTCTTTTGTGTTCTGGAAATGGTGGAGATTCCTTCCTGGGAAATTGTGTCTGTGGTAGACCTTTCTTGGGAGTAGGTGGAAGGTTTGGGGGCATTGCCCTGATTCCTGTGGCTTTCTGAGGTGGTGTTTCATGCCGGTATGGCTTAAGTGGGACAGGAGGTGGAGGGTAGGCAGGAGGAGGTGCATCAGGTCGGTTTAAAATGTCTGACACAAGAAAAGGTATACAAAGTTGACAAGATATCAATAACATAATTTTTATTTTGTTATATAGGCTAACATTACTTTCTATAAAGTTCATTCTACAGTAAAGGACTTTTGGATCATTACAAGTCTAAGATTCCTCTAAATAACAACATGCATTCAGTATCTTTATTTATTTATTTATTTTGCTTTATAGCGGTATTGTAGAATGCAAAATAAATTGAATTCTGTTCATTCTGTATTTCCCTGGAAAACCATATTCAATGTAACAGCAGGTCAAGTAGAATTCACTGATCAAACAAATGCCTAATCAAAATGTGCCAGTAAATAAGTAAATAATAAGTAAATAAGAAACTATTTTAGACCACACACATTTTAACACTTGCCAGTATCTGCAATGTATAATGCCATTTCCAAGTAATCATCAGCATTAAGGCCAACCCCTGATTTATTTGAATTCACTAGCCTTGGTACACATGGATATTGCTGACAATACCATGCTTCTGGTGTTTATGGTTCATGCTCTGTATTGCGTTTGAAAATGGAGAGATTTGTTTAGAATGAATGCCTACTTGGTTCCTGTGATTCGTCTGGTTTCAAATAATATTTCTCTTCCTCTTCCTCTTCCTCTTCCTCATAGTCTAAAGAATCAAGCGATTAGTTTGACATTCAAGTTTATGCGATTCATTTTATTTATTTATTTATTTAAATAAATGCAGTTGACTAAAGGTTATTATTTTTGTAATTTTGAGGAACAGAACAATGTACAATCTTTACATTTGTATGCAGAATGTATACACAGTACAGACATGCACCGTTGTACTAATCAGTGGCGGTTGGTGGCCAAAAAAATTTGGGAGGCAGAAATAAGGCAGAGGTCTAGGGGTCCCCTTAATCACTCAGGAGCAGTAGAATCGGATATTAAACAAGGGTAAAGGTAGAATAAGTATAGGGTGTACAAAATTAAATAATTTTCTTACCCACGTATTATTCACGCTATTTGGTTTTCAGTTCTTGTTTTGTTTCCAATTTTACTACGTCCTTGAAACATTTTTAAAAAGTTTGAGCTCAACATGGTTCTTAGCTATATTTTCTCTGCTAAAGACCATTAAAATATGCTTCTAGTTAGTTCCCTCACAAGGACTGTTTGCATCATTAAATTAAGACATAAGGTCTGATTATTAGTCTTGCCTTCAAAATGAGCTTCCATGCGCGCTTCGGTGCGAGTTCCATGTATTGAAAAAAAAAACATCAGTCTCTTTTCAAACATCAATCATCTTTTAATTTTGTAAACCCTATGTATTCTACCTTTAATAAGTGCCCTTGCTCTAAACAATTTAAGGCCTGAAAAAACAGCAGCTTTATGTGAAACACAGCCTTCAGTGCCACCATCAATACTGCCTTTTGAATTATACAGGCAAGCATTTAAAATGAAATATTGTTTTTCAGAAAAGATACATCTTCAGGATGTTATTCTTACTGTCATCGTCAGATGTCTCAGGGATATATTTGATGTCAATAAGCCGTTCAACAGAGCCATAAAAGCTTTCTGAGTCAGAACCTGAAACACTAGAAAAAAGGATAAACAAAATGAACATGTTTTATTTGTTTTGTTAACATTAATAATATTGAAAGGCTTCTTCAGAAGAAGTGAAGGGTTGCTCGTTGGTACAGGTTAGTAGTACTGTATCTTACTATCCCTAGTCTTATATTTTAATTATTGGATGGCTATCCTATTACAAAGTAACAAAACAAAACTGTGATAAATATAACTTATGGTTTTGGGGGGTATTTTAGCAGAGTTAGCATAATTCAATTCACATTTTTTTTTATTAAGTATAGCAGTGTCATAATAGAAAATGTAATCCGGGGACACACAGTATATTCAGGGAATCATTCCAGTTGTTTTTTGTATGCCACATTTAGCTGCACTTCATGTTTAAACCTCATTGGGTTGCATCACAGAAAGAGGAAGTTGCACACCAGATTTGGCCTCAGCCATAGTGGAAGGGAAACACCTGCAATTCCATTGTTTCAATATTATATTATTATTTGTTTATTTAGAAGACATTTATCCAACTTACAGAGACTAGGGTGCATGAACTATGCATCAGCTGCAGTCACTTACAACAACATCTCACCCGAAAGACGGAGCACAAGGAGGTTAAGTGACTTGTTCAGTGTCACACAGTGAGTCAGTGAGCAGGCCGGGATTTGAACCAGGGACCTCCTAGTTACAAGCCCTTTTCTTTAACCACTGGACCACACACCCTCCTATAAGAGCACAAGGCTTCCTCTGGTGTTTCATGGGACAAGGGGAGGGTGCCAGTATACTGGCTGGATACACACAAACAGAGGCTATTTGTCTCCCTCTTTCAAATAAGACTAAAGGAGGGGTCTCCAATCCTGGTCCTGGAGGGCCGGTGTCCCTCTTGGTTTTTATTCCAATTGTACCCTAAATTACTTAATTGGACCAATTACAGCTGGAACAAAAACCAAGAGGGACACCTGCCCTCCAGGACCAGGATTGGAGACCCCTGGACTAAAGGCTTTAGAAGTTCCCCGCCTTTTGTAACTACCTATACTTTTAAAACAATTATTAAAACATTTAACTCAAATACCAAAACACTTTGTACATTTTCAAAACTTATCACACATTTGCAAAATTAAGTGAGTATGTCAAATCTATTCACACGCCTCGGAAAACATAATACTCAATTATGTTTAATACATCAATACATCAAACACAAATTTATATTGCATTTAACCCATCATCCAAAATAATATGCAACTGGCCTTTTGAAATATTTCAGTCAAAACATAAACACACTGGGAATAGGTAAGTGCAAATCATGGTACTTGTATCAATGTATCCAACTTGTACTTTACATTATGCTTCCATGATTCCAATGTGAAACATGTTTATTAAGTAGTATTGATTTAGTTTCCAGGTGTGAAACATTTGTTTAAATAAATGAGTGCTGATTGTTGGGCACGATCCTTATGGTGTTAAGGATAACTGCTAAGGTTTTGCTGATTGAACTACACGGCTTATGCTGAGATTTCAGTGGTTTTATCAGCGACAGTCTGAAGGTGTCTACTTCGACTTTATACTTTATTTGTAGTTTGTATTTATAGAAAATGTACAGTATAATAAACAGATTGACCTGTTTTGAGATTATTCAGGGATTTTGGGTGCCAAAAGTCATTGTAAGCATAGCCTGTGCTTACTGTATGTCCCAACAGACAGGTAGGAAGGAAGAGGCAGGAGCAGCATTTAACTTGCATATGCAGGGTTTCCATGCAGTTTAGAAACTCCAAATTCTCTCTTTTGTCATGTGAATGTGACGAAGCCACACATACCACACACATTCATCACGCTATAGGAAGTGTCCGGCCAAAACATGGTATGGCGAAAAAATGTGGGTAAATCGCCTTCTCACACTAAAAAGCTGCAAACATTGAGCAAAAACTAAGGTTTTTTTTTCATTGAAAACATGTCAGAAAGCCATACCTTACATTCACAATACTTCAGCAGTGAAGATCCCGTTTGTGACGTAACCTTGCACAACTTTCTACTATAACCCTAATAACCGGTTACTATGGTAACATTGCAAAGTACTTTTGAAGTTCCCCATGCTTCTGGCATATTTATATTGTTTTATCGTCATGATTTACTGAACTTGTTGGTATTTTACTATGATATGCTACAGAAAAATTATGCAGCAAGTTTAAAATAAATCTGTAATATATAATAATATAAAAAACATGTAAATATAATAATATAACAAACATGTAAATATAACTGTAATTATAAACAGGTGAACTTGGTAACACACAGTTACAGTTGGATATTGGCGCACAAGTTAAATTAAATATTTAAGATGTCTCCATACCTTTGCTGAGCCTGATTCTCCCTTTTTTCATGGTAGTAGTCAATTTCTTTTCTCAAACATAACATCCATTTCTGCAAAAGAGAGTACAATGTTGTATTTTATACCACATTTTGCAACAGTGCTCTTCTAATGTGTTTATATATAGGATGGTTAACCAGGTTAAGAAATACATTAAACTTCATATACTTCATAGGGTAAGTTCTCAGTGATACTTACATTGTATAATACTATTGCATTTTAAACAATACAGTCAATTCTCATTAATACGAATTTCAAGGGACCAGCAAAAAAAATTGCATTGTCAGTAATTCGTATTATAAGGTGTCTAAGCCAAATGCATGCTGTCAGTTTATATTGAAGTTACAGTAACAACAATCAAATTTCAATTACAGACGAATGAAAAGTACATCTAGGATCTGTAGTCCCAACACTAAAATACACTACAGAGGCCCAATATCCTTTACACTCAGCTGTTTGAACTAGATTGATTAGTTTTATTCACTTTTTTCTTCCCTGGGAGGGCTCCAAAATAATTTGCATTAACAGGAAATTCGTGTTTAGTTAATTCATATTATAAAAAAGTAATTTACAATAAGCGTTGGCTAAATTTGTCTGGAACCTTGTAAAAAATTCATACTGCTAAAAAATATACAACACATAAGTTTCCACTGCTCATTAAGGTATAACTCAGGGCTTCAAAACCCTGGTCCTGGGGACCCCCTGTGTCTTCTGATTTTCATTCCAACTGAGCTCTCAATTACTTAACTAAGCCCTTAATTGAACTAATACATTGCTTAATTAGACCTTTTTAATTGTTCTCAGCTCCGAAAAAGTTGCAGAGTTCAAGTTACTTATAAAATGTTACAGCTAACTTTAAATCTGCAACTGTTTACAAGCTGAAAACAGGTCAAAAGGTCTAATTAAACAAATTATTAGTTCAATTAAGGGTTTAGTTTGGCAGCTGTAATGAAAACCAGAAGACACATGGGGTCCCCAGGACCAGGGTTGGAGAAGCTCTGGTATAACTGATGATCATAGATCCCAGCAATCTGTTTGCTGTGAAATAACGCGGTAAAACACTTGGTGTCTATGGTGTTGGAGAATTTTTAGTTTTACATTTGCAAAAATCATGCAAGGCTTTTTTTGGTTGTTTATAACCAAATCAATACACTTATCATATATAATCATCAATACAGGCAATTTTGCTTTAAATTTAGTAAACATGTTCAATGACTCACTCGCGTCACATTCATGCTGAAATGTAGCTGCAGGTTACTTCAGTGTGTTTTTACTACTAAACAAGCTGTTTAAAGATGTCGAAAACAATAAAAATCACCCCTAAAGATTAGGTCAATGAGTTTGGCAATAGCCATCGAAAGACTAACTCAATTTTAGCCTTTTATTTTAATTGAGGAATAACTGAGATTTTTTTTTAAAATTTTATTGGAGAATTTTGTTTTTTTTATTGTGGAAAACTAGGATCCCTGCTGATGATATACAGTACTTTGTATATTATCATATGTGGCTTTTATTAACACATACGTATCTCTGTTTGGTATTGGCAATTTACAAAAAAAAAAATGAACAGCTGAAACATTTGTCTAGTTGACTGAGTTTCTTATAAGTTTATAAATAAAATGAAACCAAATGAGGCCTGCCAACAATATCTACAAAACAGTTGGAAAATTCCCCCAATGTTTCATTATTTTAAACTCCACAGTCATTATGAAACTGTTACAACATCTGAATCACGCGTTTCCTTAATTTATTTTTTTGTGCTCAGGGTGCAACAAGTGTATTGAAACATGTGAATTGAGTCAGAGAGATGGTTTTCACCTTTCTTTCCTCCTCACACGCTGCAGAGAAGTACCACGTTCTGTGTTTTTTGCTGAAGTGCACAATTTTGAAAGGGAAGACGTTACTTGATGTTGTCTCTTCTGCAGCCCTCATTACCCTGTCAAACAGGAAATAAAAAAAACAAGAACAAGTGTCTCAATTTAATATTTTAAGTTGCGATTAAAGGCACCACTAAAAGACTGTACAATATGTTTGGATGTTTGGCAAACCACAAGATATTTCTTGTAAATGCACTATATTTGACTGTGAGGTTTTGAAAAACTAATTTCTCATGCTGCAATCCAGTCCTGCAAACATGCTGCTGGGCCACACATATGTCATTGACCTTCAAAAAACCCTGCGATACAAATCAAAGGGGACATGAACTTGTTTTAGAAGCAGCCAGCTTTTTGTGAAACCACAAAGAGAGTTAGTGTAGTACAAAAGCCTTACAATATAAAAATGGAGTTAAAAGCATACTAAACCATTTTATTTGAACTATGGCATACAGTACTTTAAATATTACACTGCATTTTGGCATTTATTCATTTAACTGTTAATGGTGGTATATCATGGTAAAAGCACAACAAAGTGTTAACTGTGTGGCAAATGCATGTTATAGACAAGAGACAAGCATGGTAAATTTGACAATTTTTCAAATGGGCTTTTTTTTAAACGCCTAGTTAATGTTAGTATTAGAGATTGGGGGTCTGAAGTTATGGCCGTATCTAATGTCTAGAGATTGGATGCGGTTTTGTCTATCCCCTACACAGCTGACGCCTATTTTATAGGGGCAGTAAGTTACAAAATATATGTAGGATTGACTAATGTACTGGTACTTTGCACAGTACAAGCAACAAATGCTGTAGGTACACATGTGATAAATATGCCTTAGAGTATGAACATCAGGAAATACAGTACATTTGAATACCACACATAATTGGTTAACACTTTAGGTATCTGTTATAAGTGATTATAAACAATCTATAAACATGCTATTAACAATTATAGAATATGATTAGGAATAATAAGACTATTATTATACACTTTTGCCATTGTATTTTTTGCTATTATTTATAATCAGTTATAACATATAGACTGTCTACCTGCCTTTTCACATCTGTTTATATGGGACTGCTTTGTTTTTGCAATGCAGTTATTATACACGTGCCATTTCGCCTCATGATTTGCAACGCACCCGGGGTGTGGTGATAATAGAGTATACACACCCTGTCGTGCCTTATTGCTTACTAATTGCTCGCACTCAGAGTCTCAAGACGTCCGTCGGTGGCATTCATTAAGTTTTTATTGATAGTCCATGGTTGTCCAGTGATTATATCGACAACAAAGAATTACATTGCATTCTATTATTTCTGTAATAATATAATATTATTGATATCATGATGAGTCAAAGGCAAATGTCGGATATGTTTGTCACAGCAAGTGACCACGAGGGATTCACTTGCGGAAGAAACTATTGATATTGCTTATGCCCAGGTAAATTATTTATACATGTGCTAAAAAAAACTACCATAGATTTGAAAACGAGATTTTGGCTCATGTGTAGGGCTGTGCTGTGTGTTTTCAGGTTTAGGCTCATGCGTAGGGCTGTGCTGTGCGTTTTCAGATTTAGGCTCATGTGTAGGGCTGTGCTGTGCGTTTTCAGGTTTGCATAGCTGCTCAATAAACTCATCGTTGTCTTTTTCACAGTGGATAAATAAAATAATATTTAAGGTGGTACACTACAGTATTAGATACATTCTGTTGAAATGTACTTTTATAATTCAAGGCTTGAATTTCATTTTTGTGTGCTGGGGGGGATTTCCCCTCTATGCTGCAGCCAATGGGGGGGGGATTCCAAAATTTTTAGGGGAATGGCAAAAGAAAAGGCACTTTTGCATATAAAAATGATATATATACATATATATATATATATATATATATATATATATATATATATATATATATATATATATATATACACACACAAAAGTAAACTTTACTGCACTGTGTTTAGTTTTCTTTTTAAACAGCTGAAGAAGGGCTTTTGCACGAAATGTCCTGAATATATATATATATATATATATATATATATATATATATATATATATATATATATATATATATATACAGTACTGTGCAAAAGTTTTAGGCAGGTGTGAAAAAATGCTGTAAAGTAAGAATGCTTTCAAAAATAGACATGTTAATAGATTATATTTATCAATTAACTAAATGCAAAGTGAGTGAACAGAAGAAAATTCTAAATCAAATCTATATTTGGTGTGACCACCCTTTGCCTTCAAAACAGCATCAATTCTTGTAGGTACACTTGCACAAAGTCAGGGATTTTGTAGGCATATAGTCAGGTGTATGATTAAACAATTATACCAAACAGGTGCTAATGATCATCAATTCAATATGTAGGTTGAAACATAATCATTGAAACAGAAACAGCTGTGTAGGAGGAATAAAACTGGGTGAGGAACAGCCAGACTCAGCTAACAAGGTGAGGTTGCTGAAGACAGTTTACTGTCAAAAGTCATACACCATGGCAAGACTGAGCACAGCAACAAGACACAAGGTAGTTATACTGCATCAGCAAAGTCTCTCCCAGGCAGAAATTTCAAGGCAGACAGGGGTTTCCAGATGTGCTGTCCAAGCTCTTTTGAAGAAGCACAAAGAAACGGGCAACGCGTTGAGGACCGTGAGACGCAGTGGTCGGCCAAGGAAACTTACTGCAGCAGATGAAAGACACATCATGCTTACTTCCCTTCGCAATCGGAAGATGTCCAGCAGTGCCATCAGCTCAGAACTGGCAGAAAACAGTGGGACCCTGGTACACCCATCTACTGTCCGGAGAAGTCTGGTCAGAAGTGGCCTTCATGGAAGACTTGCGGCCAAAAGCCATACCTCCGGCGTGGAAACAAGGCCAGCGACTCAACATGCACGAAAACACAGGAACTGGGGTGCAGAAAAATGGCAGCAGGTGCTCTGGACTGATGAGTCAAAATTTGAAATATTTGGCTGTAGCAGAAGGCAGTTTGTTCGCCGAAGGGCTGGAGAGCATACACGAATGAGTGTCTGCAGGCAACAGTGAAGCATGGTGGAGGTTCCTTGCAAGTTTGGGGCTGCATTTCTGCAAATGGAGTTGAGGATTTGGTCAGAATTAATGGTCTCCTCAATGCTGAGAAGTACAGGCAGATACTTATCCATCATGCAATACCATCAGGGAGGCATCTGATTGGCCCCAAATTTATTCTGCAGCATGACAACGACCCCAAACATACAGCGAAAGTCATTAAGAACTATCTTCAGCGTAAAGAAGAACAAGGAGTCCTGGAAGTGATGGTATGGCCCCCACAGAGCCCTGATCTCAACATCATCGAGTCTGTCTGGGATTACATGAAGAGAGAGAAGCAACTGAGGCTGCCTAAATCCACAGAAGAACTGTGGTTAGTTCTCCAAGATGTTTGGGCCAACTTACCTGCCGAGTTCCTTCAAAAACTGTGTGCAAGTGTACCTAGAAGAATTGATGCTGTTTTAAAGGCAAAGGGTGGTCACACCAAATATGGATTTGATTTAGATTTTTCTTCTGTTCACTCACTTTGCATTTAGTTAATTGATAAATATAATCTAGTAACATGTCTATTTTTGAAAGCATTCTTACTTTACAGCATTTTTTCACACCTGCCTAAAACTTTTGCACAGTACTGTATATGTATATATATATATATATATATATATATATATATATTACTGCATCATCATTCACACTGGTGTTGCTTTAAAATAAGCTGCTTTCAGGAAACGTACAACGTTCATCACTGTGAGACAGAGCACTCTCCATTGCTTTTGCCATTGCCGGACGTGAATTTTTTGCTGCAGCAGAAGAAAAAGGTGCTTTTCTTTTTAACCAGCGCTCCATTTCTTTTTTTTAACTCTTTACACTCAGCCCTATTTCCGCCTGTTTTTCACTGTTTTCATTTATGTATGTTTGTATGTACGAGAGAATAAAGTCTTGCGGTACTTAAAATATCAAGCACTACCTTATTTATTTTAACCAGAACTACTCAGAATGCAGCTCATAGTGCTTTCGTCACTGACACCCACTTCCTTATAGATTGTTGTAGTGTTTCAGGCATTATAAATTGGGTGAAAAATACAGTAGCTTGGTGTCTTGAAATATCTCTGCAGGATTTTCCTGCACTGAAAGTTGCAGATATGTGGGAGCAACTTGGAAAATGCGCAATTTCCGCAATCCTGCGCTGAAATTCAAGCCCTGTAATTACTGTTTTAAAATTTTACATTGCTTGAATATGCATTATACATTGGCAATGTTGCACATGAAAATCAATGGATTTATTTTTCTAACATTTTTTCGGTGTGTGCAAATGTTTTAGGTATTAGTTTGGCAAAAACATTAGATTTACAGACTGGTATTGACAAATTTGCATAGATAAAAGTGAGATGCTGACCCCTTTTATTTTAGTTTATTCGTGATTATCTGTGTAAACATGTTATTTAAAACTTTGCTACATATTTCTACTTTCCACATTCACAGAATTGTGGTGCTTGTTTATGTTCATTGGTTTATATTTGATACAAAGTGTTATTCTTTGTGGAAAGCTGGTGAAATGTATCAAACCTACCACAAGGTTGTAAGTATGTATCAAATCTGGTCAGATGTTTTCGGATGGACGCTGTAAAATAGAGTTAGACTGCATTCTTACCCCTGGCTCTTTTTGTAAAGCCCATGCAATACATAATTTTTTTTTTTCAATGATTTGAAATAAGAGTAGTCTAATGTCCCTAGCTGCTACTGTAAAACAATTAAAAAACAAATGATGTTGTACAGTGATTTGTTGCCGTAATGTAGCCGTAGTTATTGTGTAACTGTGAAATGTTTACTTAACTGGGATATCAGAAGCTGACAGCAGAGCAATTTGGTTAGCATTAAAGCCTTTACTCTCTTTTAAAATACAAACGCTTCAGTGAAAACGATGACCGAAATTTTACACACTTTATTACTATAAAATGAGACTTAGTGCAACAACATTTTTGAGTTTGTTATAAACTGGTGTTGTGCTTTAAAAATACTTGCATTGCACATTTTGTATACCAGTAATTTATTTTAAGAATAAGAATGATGTTGACAAAGTCCAGCCCAATTAAATTGGCCCAATTACTGTCTTTTCTTATTCATGATGTTATTTGGGATAGAGAATGTTCACTGTTGACACAACTTTGCCTCTCACCCCCCCCAGAATCCATTCCTGCCAGCAATCACGTTGAGGAATGTGGCCATTCCCTAATTAGGTAATTGAGTGCTAATTGGAGAATGGCCACATGTATATTAAGGGATGCCAACCCCTTTGTGGGGGCGGGGTGAGTTTGGCAAGAAGGATTGTGAAGGCATTGCTCAGCCTGGACAAGCAGACACATTTATTTTGAAGTGTATATATTTGTTTAGTTTTAACATTTTATTTTGGCCCTGTGCCTTATTTGTGTTGGTTAATAAAGGTGCACAACCACACTTTCACTGCAGTTTCCTGACTTTGAGTCTCCTTCCTGACGCTATCCTGCCACACATAGCTTGCATGCTGAGACGATAACCCTGACAGAACAAGTAGTTAACACCTCTCAGTATATGAAGATAAAGCTTTTTATCAGAGTCAAATATCTCAAACTCAAACAAAAAAAAATGAAATAAAGAAACAATTAATGTTTCCACAATTATTTTGTGTTTGTTGCTTCCTTATAAATTTAAATTTTGCTTAAAAAATCTCCTCAGAATACCACTGGGCCATGGCAAATCTGGTTTTTACAACACTAGTATGTAATTAAGAGACATAATTCAGCAAAATATTTAAGTCAATTTTACAAACTGTCAAGTTTGTGACATGTTCACAATGATGAACAATATTTTTACTAGTAGTTGTAAAAGTATTATTGAGGAGCTAAAACTACAAAGATTTTAGTGCACTTTAACCAATTTCACATAACTATTATACATTAGAATATATAAACATACTGTAACGGCAGGAGTCTGGGTGTTTAAAAAAGGGCATGCTACGCTGGCTGGGGTGGAATGCGAGGAGGGAGATGAGAGAGCAATCCATTGTCTAAAAGAGCTAAACCAATAGAAACAGAAGTTGTAACTGTTTTGACTGCACGCTGTGCCCTGCCTATATCTTCCCACCAAACCCATATACAGCCGGCCGCTACAATACTTCAGAGCAAAGAAAAAAGGTTAAACAAAAACAAGTCAGGAACACTAAATCAAAAACGGCACAGTGGCCAAAATAAACAGATACAATACAGTAAACAAGTGTCGTACTCGTCTTAACCCAGTACGTGTAGCAATTGTTTTAAAATTTGTCTCCTCCTTACTTTCTCTCCATGCAGCTCCAACCACTTCTAGCAACGGAGCGTCTAGCTCTTTTTTATATCATGTGGCTGTTCCCAATCAACACCAATTATATAATTTGGGAAAAACCACATTCTCACATGTATTTGGCAGGGATAGGAATTAACCCCATCCCTGCCAATCACCACCACCAACACACATACAACACCCTAATTACAAGTAGGGCTCTACACTGTCACAATATCCATTAGCTCAAAAGGATCAACATTTGTTAACAGTTAATAAACAAAAAAAAGTGGCCCTTAAAATAAATCGTGACCCCCTTCGATCAACAGACACAGCACTCAGCACGGGACAGGCAGAGGCAACGTAAAGTGAAACTGCACTGCTTACCTTTTAATTTTAACATGTAAGCCTTTTTCCTTTGTTCTTTAATGCATATACAATAAAAGTCATGTTGTGCAATGGCATATTTTTCTTTTTGTTCTGCTTACTCAAGAAATATTGATTGATGAGACGTAGCCTCAATTCTCTTCCTTGTCGACATTGCCACCCTGCAGAGGCTCCGTGTATCGAGGTGACAGTGCTATGTGAGTACAATCAATAGCACACGTCCTGTAAACCCGTCCTCTGTGGGAAATTTTAATATAATTCCTTGTGAGCTTGAGCAGGTCTTTTTTGTTTGTTTGTAAATTGCAGTTTATTAAATAGGTTGCAGTTAAAGCTGAATGACATAATATAAAATAAATAGTTAATACTCTAAAGCAGGGGTGTCAAATATATGACCCGTTGGGAAATTTTTGGCGGCAGCCCCCATTGGTTTCTAAAATTGCATTTATGTACTGTATGGTTTTTGAATTCTTCTTTTAATCAACCCGCCTCTTTAATATAACACGCGTATTGAACATGTGCAGTCTGCATTATATGAGTGACACTCCCATTAAGTCAATTATAGGTCACAGAGGTAGTAAAATAGCCAATCAAATAGCACACAGGATCAGTTTCCTGATGCACACGTGTAACAGCATAGCACACTTCATTTTGATTAGGCTAGAGAAGCAAAGGCTTGTTTAAACAATTTGTTTTACTTTGTGTAAAATCAATAGCCAAAGAGTAGTTGGAGATATCACAGAAGCGAAAGGTGGAGGGGGAACACAGAAGGTTCCAATATCGTTAGCCAGATGATTATTTGTTCAATGAATAATTTTTTTATCAAAGATTATAACATAGAACATCACTAAGACACACTGCATAAAGGAATGCGTATTGAGTTTACTGGAAATGACAGAAGCTATGCTCAACAAAAGGTTTTTTTTTCTGAAAATGAGAAGAAAAAATGAAAGTGTTGTGGATGACATGAACAACACAACCACAGGAAAGAACTTTAACTTCAAGAAGCCATGGAAAGTGCAGAAATACCTTGGAACAAATACCTTGGGATTATAACTGAGGACGCACCATGTATGAGTGGGCAAAAGAGTGAACTGGCTAGCAGAGTGCTGGAAAACATTAAAGAAAGAAATGCAGAAGTGCCAATTTTCTCACACTGGATTCTGCATCAACAGGCATTATGTGGAAATGTTAGAACACATCATGAGTATTGTTATCAAGTGTGCCAGAAAAGAAGTGCCAAGTGTCCAGACAGACGTCATGAAATGGTACATTTCACAGTGGTATTGCTTATTATTTTGCATTTTTGCAGTATTTTTCAATGCTGTTAAAACATTATATTTTGAGACTTAGCATCATATACTCTGGCATCTTTTTTTTTTTTTTACTGTTTGAGATTAAAATGCTGTTCTATTTCCTCCATTATATTACATTGGTGATATTGAGTTTTTTTGTCAGTGTTCTAGGAAAGCTGCTTCAAGTTATATATATATATATATATATATATATATATATATATATATATATATATATATATATATATATATATATATATATATATATATATATATATATATATATATATATATATATATATATATATATATATATATATATATATATATATATATATATATATATATATATATATATATATATATATATATATATATATATATATATATATATATATATATATATATATATACTGTATATATACAGTACTGTGCAAAAAGTTTTAGGTAGGTGTGAAAAATTGCTGTAAACTAAGAATGCTTTCAAAATAGACATGTTAATAGATTATATTTATCAATTAACTAAATGCAAAGTGAGTGAACAGAAGAAAATCTAAATCAAATCCATATTTGGTGTGACCACCCTTTGCCTTCAAAACAGCATCAAGCATCAATTCTTCTAGGTACACTTGCACACAGTTTTTGAAGGAACTCGGCAGGTAGGTTGGCCCAAACATCTTGGAGAACTAACCACAGTTCTTCTGTGGATTTAGGCAGCCTCAGTTGCTTCTCTCTCTTCATGTAATCCCAGACAGACTCGATGATGTTGAGATCAGGGCTCTGTGGGGCCATACCATCACTTCCAGGACTCCTTGTTCTTCTTTACGCTGAAGATAGTTCTTAATGACTTTCGGCTGTATGTTTGGGGTCGTTGTCATGCTGCAGAATAAATTTGGGGCCAATCAGATGCCTCCCTGATGGTATTGCATGATGGATAAGTATCTGCCTGTACTTCTCAGCATTGAGGAGACCATTAATTCTGACCAAATCCCCAACTCCATTTGCAGAAATGCAGCCCCAAACTTGCAAGGAACCTCCACCATGCTTCACTGTTGCCTGCAGACACTCATTCGTGTACGATCTCCAGCCCTTCGCTAACAAACTGCCTTCTGCTACAGCCAAATATTTCAAATTTTGACTCATCAGTCCAGAGCACCTGCTGCCATTTTTCTGCACCCCAGTTCCTGTGTTTTCGTGCATAGTTGAGTCGCTTGGCCTTGTTTCCACGCCGGAGAATGGCTTTTTGGCCAAGTCTTCCATGAAGGCCACTTCTGAACAGACTTCTCCGGACAGTAGATGGGTGTACCAGGGTCCCACTGTTTACTGCCAGTTCTGAGCTGATGGCACTGCTGGACATCTTCCGATTAAAAGGAAGTAAGCATGATGTGTCTTTCATCTGCTGCAGTAAGTTTCCTTGGCCGACCACTGCGTCTCACGGTCCTCAACGTTGCCCGCTTCTTTGTGCTTCTTCAAAGAGCTTGGACAGCACATCTGGAAACCCCTGTCTGCCTTGAAATTTCTGCCTGGGAGAGACCTTGCTGATGCAGTATAACTACCTTGTGTCTTGTTGCTGTGCTCAGTCTTGCCATGGTGTATGACTTTTGACAGTAAACTGTCTTCAGCAACCTCATCTTGTTAGCTGAGTTTGGCTGTTCCTCACCCAGTTTTATTCCTCCTACACAGCTGTTTCTGTTTCAGTTAATGATTGTGTTTCAACCTACATATTGAATTGATGATCATTAGCACCTGTTTGGTATAATTGTTTAATCATACACCTGACTATATGCCTACAAAATCCCTGACTTTGTGCAAGTGTACCTAGAAGAATTGATGCTGTTTTGAAGGCAAAGGGTGGTCACACCAAATATGGATTTGATTTAGATTTTTCTTCTGTTCACTCACTTTGCATTTAGTTAATTGATAAATATAATCTATTAACATGTCTATTTTTGAAAGCATTCTTACTTTACAGCATTTTTTCACACCTGCCTAAAACTTTTGCACAGTACTGTATATATTTTTTTTATTTCATTTTAATTATTATTGTTATTTTACGGTGCGGCCCACAAAGTGTAGTCTTAACTTAAATGGCCCTTGCTGCCAGATTTTTCCATTGAAACAAATTTTCAAACCAAGTAATTCAACAAGTTGTATTTTTTTCGCGTTAGTGAATCAGTAAATCAAACGAACAAATATGTTGAACTGATTCACTAAACTGAATGAATCAAACCAAGAAAAGAATCGAACTGCACATCACTAGTTTTCAGGCCAGAAAAATAGCCTGGTTTCCATACGCACTAATAAACCACTTTAATGCACGCACTAAAATTAATGTCCTTTAGTAAATACCATGTGAATACAGCTCATCTCATTATTCTGAACTGGATGCTCATTTAAATACATCAGCATGCATTACCATAAAAATCACATATTCATTCTGACTACCATAGTATGGCACAATAAAATGAATGTGCACCATACTATGCCCACTATTTAGCGCGATAATGATTAAAATTACAATAGTAAATACGGAAATCATTAACGTGTACAGTAACTGCAATTATCGTGCACCATAACATTTTGCATCCTTTCCTCAATGAGGCCCTATAAATGTATTTGTATGTTTTCAATCGATTTATGTTTGTTTAGTAAACAAAAATAAAACCTATATATATACAGTATATATATATATATCCAATACAGTACAAAACAAACCATGCTGATGCGTTGCAGGCTTCACATTGTTGTAGGACGCGTAGATAATAAAATATTATTTTAAATTGAAATAAATTATTTTAGCATATTTTTTTTTTCTCTGTCTCATATTGTTTATCCCTGCCGCCACCAGTAAGTAAGCTCCTTCACTTGTTGTCAATAGAATAAATACTGTGCATCACTTCAGACCTGCTGCCATTCGGCAATCTGTATGCTAATTAGAATTTTTCTGACCGGTATTTCTGCTTCTAATTAGTTAGTAAATAGGGTGTGACACTTAGGTAATACCACGCGCATTCATGTCAATTTTCCTCCCGCAATTCTGGCAAAATTATCGCCGCCCTTAATACGGTTTCAATATTGATATATAGACTATATTGCAACTTTCTACACTGTATTGAGAAGGGATCATATTTCTAATCAAATTTCTGTTCAATTTTTATAAAAAGATAACATATTTTAACATAATTGCACATAAAAATAAATCGCACAGTAAATGCACGATTAGTCACATATACAAAAAATGCATTTATTCATTTAATTGTAATATTTGCACCATGAAAAATAATAATATACAGTTCTCGCCGTTTAGATGTAACTTTACCTTACCACCCTTTGTAAAAAGGATAGTAAGGTAAAGTTAACCACTATGATTAAATGATAATAATAACAAAAACACAGTCTATTATATTAATAAATTTTACGGTATATAAAAACTGTTATTATTAAAACGATGTGATTTATATCTGTAGCGTACATTAGCGAAAGATATTTTCACATAAAATGTAGCTTTTTATAAAGATTCTGACAACATTTGCTGTATTTGACATTTTAAAACAAAAACGGCGATTTACACGGTGTTCAACTATAGAAATTCCAACTGGCATGAACCCTCCCTTTAATTTCAGTTAAAGAAAAGGGCTTGTAACCAGGAGGTCCCCGGTTCAAATCCCACCTCAGCCACTGACTCATTGTGTGACCCTGAGCAAGTCACTTAACCTCCTTGTGCTCCGTCTTTCGGGTGAGACGTAATTGTAAGTGACTCTGCAGCTGATGCATAGTTCACACACCCTAGTCCCTGTATGTCGCCTTGGTTAAAGGTGTCTGCTAAATAAACAAATAATAATAATAATAATAATAATAATTTCAGAAATTCACACATGCGCAGTAAAGGCAATAGCTATTGTTTTTGGGGTCTACCAATTTCCTGTGACACCAGTACATGAAAGCCCATTCTGTTTAACAATAACAAAAACACTTTTTTTTTTTTTAAACTGTATCAAATACTCACGATTCTATACTACATATGCATCCACAATGTTGTAGAATTTTTACATCCTATCCTTGTACCGGTATTTAATGTATTATGCATTGTTTTTTACTGTATCTTGTAAAGCGCTTTGTGATGGTCCACTATGAGAGGTGCTATATAAAATAAAGATTGCTAGCCCTATGAATTCTAGCAGCAATAATTAACACTTTTGTTTATCATAGTGTGACAATGTATTAAAATAATATACTGTAGAGTTGCAGACCATTATGTTGGGACTTTCTGATTTATTTAAATAGCATAACTGAGATACTATCAATTTAATTAAGTGCTTTTGCTAAAACATGGGGGAACATTATTAAACTTTGTAAAGATCGATAAAGTTAACATAGTGGTTGTGATATACAGGTTTGTGTATTAACACCAAATCAACCTAAAATACTGTAGCTCACTTCCAAGCTTGCAGAGCAAAAACAAAGAACCTCAGTTCAGCGAACCAAATGTAAAAGGGCCCTCTAAAGCAAGAACTTAAGGTTTATATAAACTGCTGAACTAGAAAAAAACACAAAGTACTGTATTTCATTGTCCTTTCATTTTAATTTGGTGATGTTTTCTGTTTTGTTTCTCTATTGCAAAATAATACATCAGATATTTTTTATATATATATATATATATTTAAACATGGGAAATCCTTGTAATTCCCAGGACAACTTAATATTCACCCAACTGACCTGTTGTACCCATTTAAAGAAAACGCTCCCTGTGGAGAGGCAGAGGTGCTTGCCTTGAAGTAGTAAATGCATCCTTTGTGTATGATGACAAACCGTAATGGCCCTGCAATGACAAAAACTATCAGTTAGGATTTTCAAAGAGTTTAGAGATGTAAAAGGAAAAAGGGGTTTTAATATTTATGATGTGGAAACCAATACCATTTGTTTTGTTTGCAGGTTACAAGCGGTTAAGGAAAGGTCAGTCAGTTTGCATTTACATGTCACTGTCAAAAGCTACATTAGGCCATATTCTCACATCTTTATGCTCCAAATTATTAGATTTTTTTTTTTTTTCAGGAAGGAAACATGGATTGCAATTCCAAAACAAAAAGCAAACAACTTAAAGACAACTTACCACCAACTAAATTAAATATCAGATTTTTTTTTTTTTTTTTACCCTGAGAATCTACCTCATCGTGTTTCCCAATTATAGCTGTGTTTAAATAGCAAATTAATGTGATTTTTGTCAGAAAAAGACTGATAATCATCTTTACAAAAGAATAGCTGTGGGATCCTAATCAGCAGGTAGGTGTGTTCCAGCGAGGCACCAGGTATAAAAAGGTACCGTTTGTACACCTCAGGGCTGCTGCAAGGTCAAAACAAGCGCCAGGACTGAGATCGTCCATTCTACCTGGACCAAGAAAACATATTGCTGAAATCCTCTGATCAACGTGAGTGGGAACTGTGATCGTCTCTACCCCGTTACCGGCCCCATGAGTCACTGTTACTTACATTTCAAAATCTGAATCTGTGTGCCTCCCTTCTTATGGAGATATCCAGAAAACGTCACCCCGCCTGGCATTGTCAGGAGGTTTTGTGCTCCTATGGCCTTCATTGGAGTAGGCCAGCTTACCTCGCCTGAGGCCATTTTTCTGCAAAACATTACGATAACATTTTGGATAAGCTTATTTGAAAAAAGGAAATTCAGACTGTTAATGCTATTTGCAACAAACCACTTTCAGTCCTCCTGTGTTGCCTACTTGTAGTTTTGTAATAGCAATAGTTTTCCTTTCATATAAATGATATATTTTTACCATAATACATTAAGGAGGCTGTGTGGTCCTGGAGGTCCCCGGTTCAAATTCCACCTCAGCCACTGACTCATTGTGTGACCCTGAGCAAGTCACTTAACCTCCTTGTGCTCTGTCTTTCGGGTGAGACGTAATTGTAAGTGACTCTGCAGCTGATGCATAGTTCACACACCCTAGTCCCTGTAAGTCGCCTTGGATAAAGGCGTCTGCTAAATAAACAAAAAATAATAATAAAAATTTCAGAAATTCACACATGCGCAGTAAAGACAATAGCTATTGTTTTCGGGGTCTACCAATTTCCTGTGACACCAGTACTTGGCTACTACTAAATTGGCTACTACTAAATTATAAAAATAAATAAATAGCTGCAACTCAACAACCTACATATTTCATTTTCTCAGGTTCTGCTGTTTACAAAAAACAAACAAACCAACAAAAAACACTCAATTACTAATTCCAAAAGCAATCACAAAATCGGTGAACTTCATCTCCACCGATCCTTTAATATACATGTTCACACAACAGTTCATCTCCTATTTGACAGAGCACACACATTATCTGCATGAGAACCAGGAAGAAAATTAAATATCTATGTGCAACATTTTTACACTAAAGCTAAACACATCCCAATCAAAACAGATCTTTTTGGTTAACTTAAGTTATTTAAAAGAACAATGTCTGCAGCAGTGTGGAGTAGTGGTTAGGGCTCTGGACTCTTGACCGGCGGGTTGTGGGTTCAATCCCAGGTGGGGGGGACACTGCTGCTCAGCAAGGTACTTTACCTCAATTGCTCCAGTAACAACCCAACTGTATAAATGGGTAGTTGTATGTAAAAATAATGTGTAAAAAAATAATGTAATTGTATGTAAAAAGATATCTTGTAACAATTGTAAGTCACCCTGGGTAAGGGTGTCTGCTAAGGAAATTAATAATAACTATGAAGTGTGTACACTACAATAACATTATTTTAGCTACTGTAAAACAATTTGGCACTACTTGTTGAAAAGTAATTTCCTTGTGACTAAAAAAATACAATGGTAAATGTTTTCCTTCTCATTGTCATCTTGAAGACTGTAATGAAGATAAATAGAAACTATAGTAAGTAGTACACTTCTCCAACAAAGATATAATCAAATTTACAGTAGATGATCAACTTCTACAAGACATAACCAGTGTTTTTCCTGTGACTTCCTTTCTTCTAAGTTCTTCTTAATTGATCATTTCTTCTGACTATTATGCAAAAGGCCCACTGCTATCTCCCAGATAGAAACTTAAATGCAATACATCAAGCTTGGACGATACCACTGTGTTTGTACAACATTATAGTCTTTTAGCCCAAAGTTGGGTGGATCAGATGGTTAAAGTGCTGCCAAGGGATTCAAGTCTAAAGTTTAAAGTTTAAACCAAGCCTGGGCTTATGGGACTGGCAAATCTTTAACATCCCTAGACGAGTGCAAGCAGCAGGAGAAGCAATGCTTCTTTTTTGTTTCTAGCAGGAAAGGCAATTCTGTTTAGTTGTATTAGTTTTCCCTTTAGCTGTGTGTTCTATAGATTGAAGCTGTATCCATTGCTGCTGAAGAATTCTTATAGTCAAGGCAGTGACTTTGTATCCGTTATTCTAGAAAGTCAAGTGAAATCAGGAGCTTTCTACTGTTTTGGTAGCAACTCTGGCTGCATTTGCGAATTTCGTAAAAAAAAAAAAGTTAGAGACGAGTAAAAATAATTAAAGCACCACGCAGAAAGCAAACATGATAAAGAATGTCCTTTGAAGCTATTTAATCTGAGAATGACTATACAGGAAACTAGAAGCTGGACCAGGCTGGGATTTTCCCTGGTAGAGGACAGTGAATTACCATTACCGACACTGCTCAATTTAGATACCACTACTAGACAACAAGTGACATAAGTAAGGTTACATTATAAAAGCTTTAGTCATTATAACATATACAATTATATATTTATACTTACAGTATATTTAAACTCTCATAGTTGATGTCTGAGTGCTCAGTCATTTGCATTCAGTCATTATGCACTGGAGCTGTATTCTTTTCCTGGTGAAAACTTTTGCTTTGGGCTTGTATGCAAATTGTAGTAACCTGCTCCTCAATTTGCATTCATAGGCTATGGTGGTAAAGTATAGTGCTTTGAGGCATGCATGGGAAGCCTTGTGTAACAATTCACTCGTACTAGCAGTGAACCTGCTGCCAGTGGGTTCAGTAAAATGTCTGGTTACAGCATGGCCATTGCTGTTGCAAAACTACATATGTTATGTGGCAGGAACAATCAATCTGAATCAAAGTAAAGAAAAAAAAGTCTGGATAATAAAAATATACAACATCAAAATAAACTTGTGTTTCTATGATAAAGCAAAATCTTGATTATGAACTTATTTGTTCTAATTAATCTCACTTGACCAAAAGCACAGGAGCTGGAGGGGAGGGGCCAAGCCCCCCCACTTTTTAACAAAAGAAACACAGTGGATAAAAGGAGCTTATATACAGGCCCGGCCTCGGGCCTATGCAGCCTATGTGACCACATAGGGCCCCGTGCCTCAAAGGGTCCTGCATACTGCTTCCCTTTGTCTTGAATTTGGATGCTTGCTCACACTGCACCATGTATTATTTATTTATTTATTTTTTCTTTAGAGTGACCAATTATTATTTTTATTTATTTTCCTCCAATTTGGAATGCCCAATTATGTTTTTTTCTCCTCACCGCAGCGAGTCCCCACACAGCACAGGCGTTCTGATGGCATGTGAGTGTCCTCCGATCTCACAAGCCTAAGGCCAGAATCACTTTTACGCTGAGCAATCCAGAGCAGTGGTGGACAGGCTACCAATCCCAGAGAACAGAGATCAGCCTTGCTTTTTATCCACTCTCAATGTGCTCGGTGTCTGGCCAGTGGGGTTCACTGTTGCACGATGGGGGAAGCATTCCTGCCGGTTTCCCATCCCCACCCTGGGAGTGTCAGAGCCAATGTGACGCCCCCTTTGGAGTCCCCAGCAAAGTTCGGCCTCTTTGCACAGCCCGGACGCTAAGCAGTGTGACTCATCCTGCGCTCCCAGTAAAAGTTTTGTATGTACATTAGGCTACTGTTGCTTTAAGGAATCCCTCTGGGCCCCGCCCCACACAAACGTGGGTAAACATTTCTTATGTTAGCCATTATTGTTGTATGGTTCAGTAGCAGAGCAAGTCAGCCTGCTAAAAACAACCCAGACATCTTGGGACTCTGCAAATAGTGTTGTCCATTCATAATGATTATACAACAAATGTGCCTAAATATTTTAATGCTTACCTAAAACAATGTAAATAGTAGAATATTTCGTTTTTATGTCCACCTTGTAAATAAAGTAATAAAAACAAATGTTGTTTATTGTTATAAAAGTTCTTATTTAAAACAGGTCTAGAGTTTCCATTTCAACGTGTGTTGCCCAAGCAGCAATGTAATTACAGTTGATTTTATCTTCGATTTGTAAATGTTAGAACAACTACATTATTTCTTTATAATTGATACTGAAGTTTCGGTTTAGTTTTCTTGATTATCTGAGACCGCGTGGAGAAGTTTAACAGCAACTGTGATCAGTGCTATTTAGGGATACGTCACCCAGTTCAGCGGCAGACCAACAGACAGGCTTTCATTGTGCATAATCTTTACTTGTGCTGTGAGGTAACGTTTTTTTCAGCGTGAGACAACTTTTAAACGAGAAATATACAGAGAAGAACGCTTCAGAAGGCAACAATATTGTGGATGAGGCAGCGAAAATCTTAATTTCACCGCCACCAAAAAAAACAAAAAACAAGGCAACATTTTAAATTATTTTTGTAGGAGCCACTCTCCACATCAAAGCAAAAACACTGATAACTTTAAACGCAGTGGCTTTGATAAGCATACACAAAGATGGACATGTTTATAGCAAAGAATGAGCGCAGTGAAGTTGACTTTGGGTGTGACAGTGAATGTTTCTGTGTTTTTGTCATCTTGTAACACTGTAGAAGACTGTTATCTGTATCTTTATACTGTTATCACTGTTATCTTTATCAATGTAAATGCTGTACATGGTAATTTTCTTTTTTGTTTGTTTACAGAACAAAAAATGTATTTGTTTTGAAGTAAATTAAAACATGTTTGTGGGATAGGATTCACTACACAACATTCAGATAACAAGCTCATTATTATTATTATTATTATTAGTAGTAGTATTAGTCTTACTAGTGGTAGTAGTCATAGTTGTTGTTGTTGTTGCAAACTTTAAATAACCAGTAGACTATAAATATATAACCTACTTCAATATTTGACGTAGTTGTTATATTGCATTCATTTATCCGTAGAAATACTGCATTGAAATTACTTCATTTTTCAAACAAAATTGGTAGTTTTTTTCATGATACTGTAGTAATGTTTTCTATTGTATTATAGAAAAAAAAAAATATTTTTTTCTGTTGTAAAAGCAGCCATTATCTGAACTTTATGAAAGTACAAGCTTGGTCATGTACATCAGGTAGGTTATTACATGTTACGATGATATATCAACACCTTTTTGAACAGGACAGCATCACTGGCCAGGCTGTTACGACCAGGAAGGGAGACTCTGACACAGACGCTGCAGTTTAAGCGCTGTTGAGCATGTTTAATAATAAAACAAACAAACAAAACACAGGAACAAAACAACAGCGGCACTGTGACCAGAACAAACATATAAACAAAACAAGGCAGACACTTTAAATACCTTGTGGTTTAAGGCTGAGTTGCTGCTTTCATGGCACAATACTCACCTTAACACCAACTCTATACCCCATGAACACCAACATACACTCAACTCTCACCTTCTCCAACATTAACTCTCCCACTGTTTTATACACCTATGGTTAGAGCCTAATTAATCATTAATCATTTATTCAATTTACGGCTCCAGCCACATTCCCCTCCCCCCCACATCCTGATATACCATCTTTCTGTTCCAGGCCTTTTTTACATTTTAAACCCAAATATCTTGTTGTACTTTTTTTTTTTAAAAACATTGTTGCTTAAAATGTTATTCATCCTGCAAAGCTATAATTTAGTTCTGATGTATGAAAATGAGTCATCGTGCATCCCCCCCGTCCCCTTTCTCTCATCTCCCCTGGACCATGGTCCCCACTTTTAGAAAGGCTCCGGTGCAGTTGGCCATGATAGGCATTATTTGTCACAGCAGGCAGCAACTAGTAGCGTAACCTCAAAGATTGGCCACAGCTATAAAAAGGTTTTTCCCTGTTGAAGTCAATTGTTTCAGTTCTGCATACCACAGTAACGTTTCAAATAAATCACACAGTCTTGAATACAATAATTATTTTAATCAAAGATCCCTACTGTTCCATACAAAAGGGAACAATTATATTTCTATATCAAGGTTATATCATTTTGTTTGTTTCTGTGTTTTTTCTTGTATATAATGTATTAACAACATCGGCAGTAGTGCTTTGGCACTATCAAATTGAAGCAAAGAAACACTTAAAAATGCCAACCTTAAGTAATTATCCTCATAAACATACTAGTTACAAAAGCTATATTTTTGTGAAACAAATCTACTATATGTTTAGTTACACATTCACAATCCTGAACATTACATTTCCTTTCCTTACAGCCATTTGACCCTAATACACACTTTCACTGATTAACTAAGTAGAAAGTCTATCCTCACCTCCATTGGTACTGGTCCTTTCTTCTGCCATCCATGGTGAATACTCTTCAAGTTGCACTCACAAAACATGTATCACCTCACCACACAACATTGCTCATATAATAGTACATTAATAGCCATTTGGTTAAGGATAAATGTAATTACAACCAATCTAAAACAATGAATTTTTGTTTAAATGATAGTTAAATTACTGAAATATGCCAAAATGATTTCAGCTTTAAGAGTTCAGACAATTTGAGCAAATACAGCACTCTCAGACAATGCAAGCTTTCCAATTGGCAAACCTGAAACTAGGAAGGAACTACTAAAAATGGTAATATGATGCTTTCAAATTAAAATCACTTCCTGGTACAACCCTGAAAACATTGTCATGGCTTTTCATTGTGTTTAGTGTTGTTTTCAGCAGCAGATATTATCCATGCAAAAGCACGAATCTTTATATTAACTTTTCAACACGTGTACATTCACAATAAACTCACGCTGGCTTCCAGTAACTTCCTTAACAGATTACTGCACAAAAGTAGTTTAACCTTTCAAATAACATAATGTGGGAAACCCACAATCACATTCAGTGTTAAACTAATCCATAGATATCTATTGTCTATTACAATGTTTAGTAAATTACATTACAGTTTAAATATTATACTGCTTACTCTTTTATACTGTATTCCAGGAAGCAAAACCAAAGTAAAAATCAGGCCGACAAACTTGTTTTACTGATAATACTTACAGTACAAGCTGGTGTGTGCAACAAAGCTAAAGGTCACACCTTTTCTGGATATACACTACTTTTTTTAAACTACATGGGTCGCTACTCTTTTAATAAATAGTTTTTGGAGAAACACATTACTTCACTGAGACAAGTTTAATGTTATATGTTACCTTTGGTCTGTTAGTAAATCCCAGACGCTCCCTGAAAAGTTCTCAAAGTTACACAGCATCTACCCTTTTCCATACACCCAATACCAGGTAAATGATCTAATATTTCCCATTCTATAATCCATTCACTTTAAATTTAACTACATTCTGCCATTTGCCAATAAACTTGCACCACAATTCTAAGTATTGTTGTTTACATGTTTTAATGTTACAATCCTGTGTATTCAACGTTAGTGATTCCACTCATTCCACTCACAGATGTGCTTGAATGCAGCAACCCCGTCCACACTCCTGTTTGATATTGAAATGTAAAATAACACTGGTCAAAACGCAGCGTGGAACTTAGTGCATACCTGTAGTATGCTACAAAGTTGTATGAACTCACTACCATGTACTGGCCTGAGAACTGTTGAATGGGATTCACCCAAACATCAGTTTCAACTTAGGTAACACCTGCTTCTGCTGCAATAAGCCTCATTTAAATCCGTTCCCTGTAGGCAACAATTACAACCACAGCTAATTCTTAACATGCAGAAGGAGCATTGGGAGGAGCTACTATATACCTAGGTTAAGAAGGAACAGTACAATGAGTTTTAACCAGGCTTACTAAAATTGATTTTAACTTGACTAGGTTACTCACCACTGACATTGCTCTTTACCCCAACAGGTTGTAATGATTTAACCCCAAAAGGCAATTATGCAGTTGTATTTCTTTGTTCATCACTTGTTGTTTTTTTTTCTGTCATCTCAACGTAAAGGTGAAGTGTGGTTTATAAAAGTTTAGAAAATGTGTGTACATATTCAAAAAGGTTGTTGTTACCTTAGTATATTTATTTATTATTATTTATTCATTCTTTAACCAGGAAAAACCCCATTGAGACCGAGGCCTTTTTTACAAGAGTGTCCTGGCAAGATGACCAGAAACAGACAGCAGTAATTTCACATCCTTAAAAACAACATCACTCTAAAAGACAACCTCATCATACATTCAATCTGGGATCAGAAACATTTACACTTTGATAATTCTTGGAACCTACTCAATAAAATAAATGTAATCTTAGTCATTATTCTTCATTTAACTGATACATTTGGGTTATTTATCTGATGCTGATCATATCCCGGATACTCTTGTCCAGACTATTCCATGCCACAGGGGTGCTGTAACTAAATGCTAATCGGCCAACCCAGGACCTTCTCTAAGGCACTTGATAAATAAGTGCAAGACTAGATCGTAAACTGTACTTGGGTATATTCACCTGTAGCAACAAACCCAGGTAACCTGACAACAAACCTATTACAGTTTTACCCAGAAAAAGTACCCAGTGTAATTGCCTTCTGCAATTAAGTGACATCTAATTTAAAGAAGCCAGTAACTAGGGCTCCCGAGTGGCGCATCCGGTAAAGGTGCTCCGCGTGGAGTGCAGGATGCGCCCTATAGCCTGGACATCGCTGGTTCAAGTCCAAGCTATTCCACTGCTGACCGTGGATGGGAACTCCCAGGGGGCGGCGCACAATTGGCCGATCGCCGCCCGGGGGGTCTGGGCTTAGGTCGGCCAGGGTGTCCTCAGCTCACCATGCACCAGTGACCCCTGTGGTCTGGCCGGGCGCCTGCAGGCTTGCCTATAAGCTGCCCAGAGCTGCGTTGTCCTCCGACGCTGTAGCTCTGAGGTGGCTGCATGGTGAGTCTGCAGTGTGAAAAGAAGCGGTCGGCTGACGACACATGCTTCAGAGGACAGTGTGTGATCGTCTTCGCCCTCCCGAGTCAGCGCAGGGGTGGTAGCGGTGAGCTGAGCCAAAAAATAATTGGATATTCTAAATTGGGAGAAAATAATAAAAATAATTGGCGACTACTACATTTATAAAACAAAAAAATTAAAAAAAAAAGATGCCAGTAACTGGTAGTGATGGGTTTCAGGGTGGCATTCTAATACAAATCTGGCTGCTTTGTTCATTAGTCGATCCAATTTTTTAATTGGTCAGCAGAGGCATGTAAAACTTAAGTACCACCATAATCAAACAAAGGAAAAATAAAGTTGTTTATAACACGATTTCTACTTTGAAGTTTTTTTGCTTTCAAAAAAGAAAACACAGTTTTTTTAGCTATTTTATTTGAATTTGCAGCTCAAACTTCAGGAGTGGATCCTGCCAGATCCCAAGATATTTATAACTATGCACCACCTCAAGAGGCTCTCCAGTCAATGAATGAAGGATTAAGTCTTGTTTCAAACTTTTAAATTTAGGTCCAAAAAACATGAACTTGCAGTATGTTTTTTTTGTATTAAGTAACAGCTTTAAATTCCAAAAACGTTGCTGTACAATATTGAAAACCTCTTGGAGTTTTTTAATTGTGTCTGTGCCAGAGTATCCAGTAGTATAAAGCACTGTATCATCTGCATATAGATGACAATGGACTCCATTCAGATTCCGACACACATCATCAAGCTCTGTTTATCAAATACACCACTTGGTAAAATGAGGATGCCCTTTAAATTTCTGTTTTAATTCCTGTGCTATAGATAATCTTGTGAGGGAATGTAATTTTCAACCTCCTACTGCTGTAGGACTCCCGTTTCAGTCATGTCCATGTTCTGGGAGCTTTATTGCTAGCTAAAGCATCAGGTTCCAAATCTGTAAACTGTAAACATGAATAAACAGACACTAACTGGGATGTCTAAGACTAAGGGCTGTCTTACTAAGTTTCTTTTTACACAAAAAACAATTTGAAATAATCAAGGCAGTTAATTTGTGAAGGGTATTTGCTCAGCACATGTTCACTTAAAAAATACTTTTTTTTTTTCACAGACATTTCCTGACAAAGTGAAGTGAAACTTTGATGTCGACACCCACAACACTTAAGTTTAGGACATAATGGAAAATCCACTCAAGGTTTCTGTAATTGAATTAATTGAACTTTTCTTGTTTAGATTCACGTTGTATAATTTCCTGTTTCAGATCCTGAGGATGTATAAAAACATTTAAATAACCCATGTGGTCCTAATATAGCTCACAGAATGATGTACTCTAGGTCCATCAGGTACACCAGAGTTACCTTCCACCACTCTACCCTTACTGGTTACACTCTTGTGTGAGTTAGACATGATTCTGAGAGCTCTTGTGAGGCCCCAGGGATGCTTCAACGGTCTGTTTTAAAAAGTCACCAGGATGTGATAACAGAAAACAAAAAAATACAAAGAGTATCTAAACAACAATATGCTCTTCAAAGGTAGTACTCGGACAAATATTACAATATTCAAACAAACACTGCTTGGAATTTATTCAGAGATGTTTTTATTTGTTCATGAACTGATGAATGACTGTATCAAAAGATCATGCAAAGTAACCCAAGGAATGAATGACTCCTAAAATAAATAACATTATCTTCTTTTTATGACCATCTATTAGAGTCAAAGGTCATTTTTGCCCCTGAATACATTACAAGCAGTTTGTCAGATATATGTATAGTATTTATAATTATATTTTGTGTAGGTGGATACTGTGAAAGCTTCATATTATTTTTTCCAGTAACACTAGGTGGTTATTTGAATAAGAGCAACCTGCCAAGACTGGGACATATTTAAAGTATATATGGTACTTTATATGGTAATTAACATTAAGGAAAAAGTATATTATTATTATTCATTTCTTAGCAGACGCCCTTATCCAGGGCAACTTACAATTGTTACAAGATATCACGTTATTTTTACATACAATTAACAATATTTACAGTTGGATTTTTACTGGAGCAATCTAGGTAAAGTACCTTGCTCAAAGGTACAGCAGCAGTGTCCCCCACCTGGGATTGAACCAACAACCCTGTGGTCAAGAGTCCAGAGCCCTAACCACTACTCCAAACTGCTATGCAATTAAACTAGAAAATACTAGCATAAGACAATTAGTAGTTACTAAAGACAAGTAGTATAATTATTATATAATTAGGTATTGAGTACATGGTTAAATCAGCCAACAACTCACACACAACCCTCCTACTTGAATCACTAACTCGTTATAATTGGGTGAATGTCTTTATAAATTACTTAAGCCATTATGGCTATTGCATTTTCCTTATTTTAGCAGTCAAATTGTGAAACAGACCAACGCAAATCTATAAGGAAAAACACTTCATCTCTGTGCAAATTGAAAAATGAACTTTTCAATCACACAACCTGTTCAATCTCACTAGGAAGTAGTTCAAACTTAGAATGTAATACTTACATGGCTTCAGTTTCCTGGAAACACATTTTTAAGTTGTTGTTAATCACTGTTAGGGACTGCTTTTTTTTTACAGATGTAGCCATCAATTCATTACAGTCCCATTAATCAAAACAAACATGGTACCATTGCAAGCCACGCAAAAGACCCAAACATATATGATGTATTACTGAAACAACTGCCGGTGAGACACTGGAGGTGTGTCTTACAGTCTGGGGGTTGCATTATTGCTAGTCATTTCCTTCTAACACTGTTACTGATTTGCTCTATTTCTGTATGCTGAGTTTCCAAGGAGACAGAGCACGTGACCAGCTAGCCAGACAGTTGGCTGCTGAAGGGACCTTTTCCAACACAGCATAGTTGATTTTTGTTCTACAGGCATTGTGATCTTTTAAATCTGCAGTTTCCCACAATCATGTTCAATTTTAAATGACAGACAATGCAAAGTCAGGAGCTTTGAAGGAATGTATGGGGCAAAGTCCTAGATAGCCTACTCTATACATGTCCTACTATCTAAGCATACTCTATCTAGCAAGGCTTTAAGTGGGTGCATGTGACAGATATTGACCAAAATATTGTCCTTGAAATGTCTTGTATTGCGATTTGATGATTGTGTGCACCATGAAACTCATGTCTCAGCCAATCAGAGGCCAAAATAGAACTCAAATTCAAACACACTGGGTGTTGTTAGAGGTTCACATTGAACCTTGGATCCTTATGGAGTGACAAGGAAGTTTCCTTCCCAGCTTGAGACCTGCTTTCTCTTTGAGTTATGCTCCTGCAAGTACTTGCAGTACTATTGTTTTTTCAATTTGTATTTTTGTTATAATAATATACAATAAATATTTTAATAATAACAGATGGTGCTCTTACATTCAATATGTATTGCTGAGGGAACCTTCCTAACTAATACTATATGTTTTAAACTTTAATTCAACATGAAAAGACTACAGTATATACAGTAATATATTGTAGTGGATTATGGCAGTGGAGGAAAGAATGAGGAGTCTGTGTGTAAAATGAACAGGCACTTTTATTCACAATACACACAGGTCAGGAACTGACGACACACTAGAACCCCAACCAGGCCACTGCTCTCCTATATACTCAGGTCTCACACAGACCTGGTTAGAGACAACCAGACATAAAATAATAAACAGAGCAATACATTTATGTAAATTCTGCACAGAAAACACAATGATACAGGTACAGATGTAATATAACCAAAGGGAACTAACACACTCAGTCCACAGTCCAGGGGCCACACCCCCTGCTCCTGCTGCAGCTCCTGTCTCTGACTGCGCTGCACTGAATTATTATTATTTGTTTATTTGGCAGACACTTTTATCCAAGGCGACTTACAGGTGTTATAGGACAATACAAGGTTACAGTGCAAAAACAATATTTAACAATATTGAATGGTGCTGCCGTATGAGGTTTGGAGAAATAAGATAGTAACTCCTAATATAAAAATACAATTTATAAAAATTATAATGATTTCTATTAAAAATGTATTTTGCATCTCATCATTTTGATTTTAAATCTGAACATACAGTCACCTCCAAAATTATTGGCACCCTTGATAAAGATGAGCAAAAAAGACTGTATAAAATAAACAACACAGGTAATGAGCTATATTTTATGCTCAAATATATGGGAAAAACATATTCTTTTATTCTAATACAATTGCTCAGAGTTTTTTATTAACAAGTAATACATTTTTTTCTCAAAAAGATAGGTGTCAGAATTATTGGTACCCCTAAAGATTTTTATAAATAAAATCAAACAAAATTAAATCTGCATTAACATTCTACTTCTTTAAGTTCATCTCACTCTTAAGGAACTGTGTTGTGGCCTTCCATGGCTTCCTGTTTCACTGGGGTATAAAAATGAGGTAACACGCATATGAAATCCATTTGTCATCCATCACCACGGGGAAAGGCAAAAAACTCACAAATGAAAAGAGACAAATGGTTGTTGACCTTCATAAATCAGGCAATGGGTACAAAACAATAGATAAAAAAGACTAAATATACCACTTACCACTATTAGGGCAATAATTAAGAAGTTCAAAACCACTGGAACAGTGGTAAACTTGCCTGGTAGAGGACGCAAGTGTATCTTGCCCCCACGCACAATGAGGCAGATGGGTCAGGAGGCAAAGGGAAATCCAAGGGCCACAGTTGGAGAATTACAGAACTTGTTTGCATCTTGGGGTCACCAAGTCTCCACCTCCATGCCAATAGGCTATTTGGAAGGGTTGCCAGAAAAAAAGCCTTATTGAGAGCAACCAACAAATGTAAGCGCCTGGAGTTTGCTAAATGGCATTGGCACTTCGATTGGAACTGGGTGCTATGGTCGAAAATAGAGCTCTTTGGCACACCAGCGGTGGGTTTGGCGTCGAAAGAAGGATGCGTGTGCAGAAAAGAACCTCATACCTACTGTAAAATATGGTGGTGGATCTTTGATGTTATGGGGCTGTTTTGCTTTCACTGGTCCTGGGGCCCTTGTTAAGGTCAACGACATCATGAACTCTACCCAGTATCAGGACATTTTAGCCAAAAACCTGGTTGCCTTTGCCAGGAGGCTGAAACTTGGCCGCAAGTGAATCATCCAGCAAGACAATGACCCCAAGCACACATCAAAATCCACAAAGAAATGGTTAATTGACCACAAAATCAACATTTTGCAATGGCCATCTCAGTCTCCGGACTTGAACCCCACTGAAAACCTGTGGTTTCAATTGAAGAGGACAGTCCATAAGTGCAGACCGAAGGATATCAAGGATCTGGAAAGATTCTGTATGGAGGAATGGTCTAAGATCCCTCCCAATGTGTTCTCCAATCTCATTAAACATTATTGAAAAAGACTCAGTGCCGTTATCCTTGCAAGGGGAGGGTGCACAAAAGTACTGAAAACAAGGGTGCCAGTAATTGTGACACTTCTTTTGTGTTTGGAAATAAATTTATAATTTGAGAAATGTGCAATTTTGGTTGATTCCATTGAATCATTAATAAAGTCAAATATATTCCACATGTTGGAAAATTACAATATAGCTCAGAACTGGTATTATTTATTTTATACAGTCTTTTTTGCTCATCTTTATCAAGGGTGCCAATAATTTTAGAGGTGACTGTATCTACAACATACAGAACTTAAATTAAGTAGCCCCATGTGTTACAAAGAAAAATTGTCAAGAAAGAATAAAAGGATCTACCTATTTAAGAAAATGCAAGTAGATTATGTTTTCCCCCTCAAGATGGGATGTGGGATTAGGGTCTGGTTTACAGGTGGGACTTTCAGATGCATTTACCTGTCATGACAAACCAACATTTATTTCTGTTGACACTTCTTTTACTCTTGTTATTTCTAAAATGAAGTCTGTCGTTTCTTACGGTGGTTTTAAAATGGGAAAGGGTTAAAAAATGCTCTTACTGTTCTTTCTTTTTTTACTTGAATTGCTTTTATTTCATTTGTAAATTAATTGGCTTAATTTGGCACAGGAAACGGGTTGATTAATATCGTGGAATTTTAAATAGCTACCATAATAGCATATTAAATAGTTTGTGTGCAAATACACGGTACAAATTACAACTCCATGAAGCATCAAATGAACTGTTAGGAGGTTGAGGTAAGGGATTTGGGTGTGGAATGTTTGCTTCCAGTTCAGATAATCCAGAAGAGATTTTTTGCAAGAGATTTGTAAAGTCTTTTAGACACATTGGATAAACACATTGCAGTCACTGAAGGCAATTACCACCCCTGTTAGACTTGGCTGCTTTCTTACATATCTCATTGAGTTAGCTGAAAAGGAGTGGACATAATCTGTTCTGTTTCACACAGATTATGTGAGTGCTACAGTTGGTATATAAATTGTTCTTGAAGAGTACTAGAACATTCCATATGATTACTGCTTTTAATCCCTCCAGGACTACTAACAAAATAATTAAAATATCGTTGTAAAATATCAGTTTCAAAGTGCCCTCGAAGTCTGTCGGGTCTGTATTTGATTGGTTTCTCTCCCGTTATTGCAACGTTATAACACAGAGTGTAACACCAAGAAAGCTGCTTTCAGCAAAAACACCTTGCCTTTTAAGCCCTATGAATTTCACATCTAGAAATGTAATACATACTGTACATACCAGCATGCACTTTGGGTAGCTCCTTAGTGGTTACACTGTCTTTGCTGCTGAACCTGTGTGGGTAGACATACCCTTCCAAAAACTGACCTTTAAATATCTGCTCTGTCTCTGTATAGCACAGCTACTTTGTGCTATATTGTTTTTTAGATATTTAGCTATTAAATCAAATAATGTATTCTTAAGTATGATATGGCATAGTTCAGTGATCTTTTATTATAACACAAACATCTGAAACCATCATGAAGAAACTGTGCTTTGTTCAATCTTATTCAATTCAAATGTCACAATTATATGGACATTTTCCTATCATTCCATGTACTGACCAAGTCATATTTTTGGAGGACACTTTAGGCCATAAAAGGAGGCTCAGTGAGGTGTGACAGGGCAACCAATGTTTAAAGCAGGCTGTGCACATTCATTTTTAACAAACAAAACTCAAAAACAAATAACAGGATTCTGGCTTCTGGATAAAGAATTATAATAAACACAATGTGAATTTAACAAAGCTTTAGTTCTTTGGATCCAGTCTTTTGGGGCACAGCCAGCTGTCCTCTCCCCAGCCAGTTTTTCACTTGGCTAAATGTCTCTTATATGTGTAAAATTGTATGTTTAAGTGTAGAAATGACATAATCAGTATCCACAGAATTTAGCTAACAGATGGAACAACCTCTATCAGTCTACAATGGTTAAGCAAAGAACAATAATAAGATACTAAGATCTGGCTCTTTTATATAGTGGTTTCCTCACAGGGTCAGTTTGTTTACCTTCCAAAACTCACTGTTTTGTATACAATATCCTGAACAGAAAAATAACTTGCCTTTTGTTTACTTTCTTGGTCTTCTCAAACAAGAAGTAAACTATAAAGTTAATCTAACTCGCTCACTGTATATTATTGTGTCTGTGTGGTTTTTATGATATTTTGCTAATGCCTTTTACTTTTGCCTCCAATTTCTATATATGTAGTTTAAAAAAATTAAAAAAGACACATAAGCTCAGCAGATGCTGTATTTGTAGATAATATGAAGGTACACAGTACAACACAGTATATACAGTATCTGCAGATTACAGAATAATTCCTGGTAAAATAAATCAATTGCTGGTCAAATTGCTGGTTAAAGAATTCACAGTAATTGAATGTGTTAAAGCCCTAACGTTAGGCATTAAAACTGAACTGAAACTTTAAATTAGCAGAAGTCTTGTACTAGTTACACTATCATTTACTAATGACTAAAAGAACTGTATGTTGATAACATGCTACTGCACATGTTTTTTTCATGTTTTTCATGCACATGTTGTTGATCAAAACAGATATTGAAAAATGATAATAGGCTTGCATATAAAAAAAACTTATCTTTCATGTCCATAATCTAAAAACATTATTCAAAAAGGAGCTGGGGCAATACTGTTAAATGTACATATTGATATTAATATGTTATTTGTAATAATGTTTTTTAAAAAAAAAAAAGGAATGTTTTTTTTTACTAGAGTGAGAAACATTTGAATGCTATTCTGTGGTGATGCTTTCATAGAAGAGACACAGACTAAATAAACCAGGGTCATTCCACACCAACTCAACCAGCAAAGGGACATTTCGTTGCCCGCCTGTCTCAGATTTTCCTAGAAAAATTCACCTGGGGGTTTTCTGACACACAGAGTTCAGACATTATAGCCATTATTTTTTTTTAAATGTCCTCTTCAACCTGTGACCTTGCAAAGGTAAACCTAAAGTGAGAAAGCAACCTTGACCAGAAAAATCACCCTGGGTGCAATTTAGATGCTACCATCATGTGTAGCACCTCGTTCTACTTGTATTGAATAGGGCTTTTCAGAAAAAAATACTAGGAGCACCCTACTCACTTCTGGCAAATTGCCAGACGAGTGGTAAGTGACGAGTTTTATTCAGCCTAACCCTTTACCCTGTAGGGCAGTGGTACACAACTCAGGTCATGGAGGGCTGGTGTCCCTCCTGGTTTTGGTTCTAACCATACCCTAAATTAGTTAATTGGACCAATTATGCTTCTAATAAGGTCCAATAAAGTACTTTAGGGTGCAGTTGGAATAAAAAACTACAGGGACACCGGCCCTCCAGGACTGAGTTGTGCACCACTGCTGTAGGGGATGTGGGTCCTAAAATGTAAGGATTGCTGTAAGAACCTTAGGAACTAGTCTTCCAAATTCTATGAAAAACTTTTGGTTTCAAGTCCCACCACTGGTCATTAAACCGCCTTGAAATTAGACTTTTTGCTATTTGTACCAAGTTTAGGCTGTAATAACTTGTGTGGGGGACTCCAAAAAATCACCCAAAGATATGTTTGGATAGATGTTAATGAGATCTACAAGCATCAAGCAAAATATTATGGTATCTGGGGTTTTTGGATTTTTGGCAAATTGCACCCTAAAGTACTTTATTGGACCTTATTAGAAGCTTAATTGGTCCAATTAACTAATTTAGGGTATGGTTAGAACCAAAACCAGGAGGGACACCAGCCCTCCATGACCTGAGTTGTGCACCACTGCCCTACAGGGTAAAGGGTTAGGCTGAAGTTCGAATAAAACTCATCAGTTACCCCTCGTCTGGCAATTTGCCAGAAGTGAGTAGGGTGCTCCTAGTATTTTTTTCTGAAAAGCCCAATTCAATACGAGTAGAACGAGGTGCTACACATGATGGTACCATCTAAACGGCACTGGTTGAGTTGGCATGGAATGACTCATCAGTAAACTGGTATGTATTATGTATTCTGAACCATAACTGGGGTTTGAAAGCTATCAAACACGAATAATAACATAACAAGAACATGACATCAGGTGTGCTGTATACTGGAGATGAATCCTCTCATGACCCTGTGCCCTGAGGGAAGGTTGCATTTACAACTCTAGCGTGTGTGAGTGCAAACAAAACACAGTTAGTGTAAGTTTTGCCCAGCATTTACAATGATGTAAACAGACTATTGTTTCATATAGCAAGTTACAGCATTTAGTATAGCGAAAATACATGTTGTATTTCATGCACTGTTAATTTGAGGGTTAGGCCAATTTTTACCAAATTTCAAATCTCCAATCATCCTGCCCATTAGTATATTTCTGTCTCTGGTTACTCTTTTTGGGAATTTACATTTTTTGAATTTCCACCCACTCCTGTACTGAAAACAAATCCCCCAGAAAAAAGTTTCTCTACATATGACCTAACCACCAAATTAACTTTTGAAAGGTCAAGTGGATGTAGCCCATCCGATTTTCAGAAACTCTAAACCTCCAACTTCTAGTAACATGAACCAAATATATAGAAACAGAAACAAACACAAAGAATGCGTTTGTGCAAAAGGGTCTAGAAAGACTGATATCATGTTGATCTTGACTTGGCAGTCATCATACAGGACTAGAAACACACCTTTGGTGTAAATAAAGAACGCATATCTCAGATATCAAATTAGCTACATTAGAATCACCAATCTGGAGACCAATTTATGAATTCACTTCCGTAATTTGAAGTGATATAACCTCTCCAGGGGTTTGTTCCACAAAAGCCATTACACATCACTGTGGCAAAGTGCCCCCCCTGTGTGTATTTTGTGTTACGTGTTGTGTGTAAATGTTGGTGTATAGGCATTGGTACACGGGATATAAGCGGGTCTGTGTTTCACATGTGTTTAAATTGTAGATTTGTATTTAGGCACGAGGAGGGCACAAATCACATCACGTGCAAGTAAAAAGTAATAATATGTGAGCACGGGGAATTGCACTTTAATTAATTCACGTGCAGTTGTACCGAGATTCCAATTGAATGATTGACTAGCAATCGAGTCTCGGTACAACTGCATAAAAGCTGTATGTTTTCACTCACTCGGGGTTGTGTGTTCGTTGAGTGGAGAACGGGAGAGAGAGAAGGAGAGTAATATTTAAAACAATTGCTATCGCGTGCTGGAGGACCAGCACGATACTTGTTTAGTTATTTACTCACCGTGTTTGTGTGTCTGTCCGTCCACCGTTTGTTTAATTGATAGTCCGTTTTTGTTCGTCTATTTAGTTTGGCGCAAGTGCCGTGTCCTGTTTTTTGTGTTATATTATTTTGTTTATTAAATGCTGAGCGCGATCACGCGCTCAGCTTCACCAAAACCCCAAGTCTCTGTCTGCTCTGTGTGTTTCTATCTCTGGTCTGAGTTCCTCCCTGCAGCCAGCCTGTCACAATCACACATCAGAATTAGGTGCAATCTTATCTGTTGAAAATTAGATTGACCCAGATCAGTTAAAAACCAACTTTGAAGGGGGATGAGAATAATGGACAGTTATGTTATGTGATACACTGCCATTGTGGATTCTGACCTTTGCAGGTATAATTAGGTTAAAAGCTCACTAAATGCTCTAGCAAATGAGCACAGATCTTTTGGATAAGATGCTTGCAGGTGGAGTGGCATGCTAGCATATGACCTTGCTGGATTAATTACATTTATGGGTACATGAAATACCTTATTTTATATTCCGTCAATAAACATGACAAAACATTATTGTTTATGGACCATATACTGTTATATTTGACATGCAACACAATATATGATTTATTTATATAGTATTATAAATTAACCAAAGAGATCAAATCCTGGTTCTGCTGATCACTTCAATTTACTGTTACCTTTGACCAACAAGTAGCATTAACATTTGAGGTACCTGGTCAAACAAGGTAAACCAATTAAGATTTTTGTATGATTTTACATTTTGGAAGGACTTTATCTGTATGATTGTGGCATTTTCTCAAAATGAATATCTGTAGTGGTCCCTATATCATTCATACTGTACATGTAAACCTTTCTATTTGTATGTTAGCACACTTAAGAATCACACTCATGAAAGCAAATCATCAATTAAATACATACATTTCATATTTGCAGTTAAGATTATCCTGGGTTTTCTTATATGCACAAATATTACTGTTCTATGTTTGAAATATGTTGGCAGTTTGACCAAATGACTTAGAAAATCCTTCATTGCAATATGTGGGAATATTGCAAACTTAATACTTACCGGTAAGTCAAACTTGGATTACGTCCAGAGTCATCTCGTAACTTAGCTGTAATGCAATTCAGCTTTGAATTGCTTTCTTTGAAGTCAACTACCAAGGATATATAATGATGACATCACCACAACATATGTGTAGACCAAGTCTCTGGCTACAAACATTTTAAGGTAACTAACTATAGAGAAAATAACCAGGATTCTAACCTGTCAACAGTATTCTACATTCCAACACGTTTAATATGACTTCAGTACTACTGAAGTCATTAAGAGGACTGAACTGTGTTATACACTACCATGAATCCTAATGTTAGCATGTATAATCTGATAAATACACCACCTGGCACCTCTGATATAATTCCATAGTTTTAAACCGGTAATAAAGTTTTTTTCTTACCAAAGAAGTGTGACCCTACAGCCAACAGCCAAAGAAAATCTGGCCTCTCTTATAATCCTGAAAAAAATTGTGTATTAGTTGATGAGACAGAATGGATAAATGGATAACAGTGCAAGTATCATTTGCATAATAAAGTGTTTTAGTTTAAAACAACAAGAACATTTAGTTTAACTGAACTCCAACCCAAGATCCTACTTATTATTTTAAATAAAGAACAAGAAAATGTTGATTATTCTTGTAGCCTTAAAATGCTAAAAAAACCTTAATAAACATTTCACTGACAAACAATAGTGAAAAACAACAGTTAATAGTCTAATATTTCTGAATAGTAAGAAAGCATACCTGTCACATACTTAGCTTGTTCTTAGTCATGAGGAACTAAAATGTTTACTTTAACTTCCTTCTCGTTATATATTGATAACATTGTCAGAGTCTAGTCACACCCATTCAAAGAGATAAACATTAACATGTTTAATATTACCTAAGCAGAAACAAGTAAGTTCAGGGGAAATGCATGTTTCAAAAGTGATAATAGTTGTTCAATATTATATTTTTCTTAATACACATTTAAGTTAGATATCAAAATGTATTTTTTTATAAAAAATGTGTTGGATACTGTTAACGTGTGGGTTGCTGTGTGTAGTGAAAGGGTGATGCAGGTGCTCCAAACAAGGACAAACACAGAGTTCACTGTTCAAGTTCTTTGATTTCATTGAAGAAAGTTTAAATAATAAAGCTGGCTCTACCGAGCAATGGGTATTGCCAGCGTCAATCGGGTTTAAATAATAAAGCTGGCTCTACCCAGCAATGGGTATTGCCAGTGCCAAAACAAGGGGTTGCAGTCCCAAAATAATAGTTACAAAAACACAAACACAACACAGACACAGACACGTCTCCGGACAGTGTGTGCTCTTAGTGCAGGTGCGGTGCTAGAAACAGTGATGCTTGGTTAAGTGCAGGTGCGGTGAAGTCCGGATGAATCGCTGGCCCCAGGCTGCAGCTCCCAGATCCGTGCTTAATCAGTCTGGCAAAAACAAAACACACATGTTTGCAAACAAAAACACTTAACTCAGGTTCCAAACAGTCCTCGTTTCTTCCCATCAACTACAACAAAGGAACCGATTATAGCGTCACGTCCCCCTAAAGTACCCTCAGCCCCTTCCCCTCCGATAGCTAGTTCAATCACGTCTCCTCCAATTCATGAATGAAACTTCGCTTACCATACTAGGGCGATGGCTCCAGGTACCGTGACGCCGCCCCCTTCATGAATGGCCGGCTTCCGACTGCCCCTGGAATGAACTGCCCAACCATTCAGTACAAGGCATGCAATTCCTGCTGTACAGTGCTCTCACAGGTTGAGAGGGAGATTGTTGATTCAGATTAATTTGCTCTCTGTCACAGATACTTTTTAACATTTAAGTTAAAATGAATGCACTGTTCTCAACCTTTTCTGGTTGCAAAGTGAAAGTGTACTGTAATCAGCAAACAAGGATGATAATATAAAGCCTCAAGAGGCTGTGTGGTCCAGTGGTTAAAGGAAAGGGCTTGTAACCAGGAGGTCCCCGGTTTCAATCCCACCTCAACCACTGACTCATTGTGTGACCCTGCGCAAGTCACTTAACCTCCTTGTGATCCGTCTTTCGGGTGAGATGCACTTGTAAGTGACTCTGCAGCTGATGCATAGTTCACACACCCTAGTCCCTGTAAGTCGCCTTGGATAAAGGCGTCTGCTAAATAAACAAATAATAATAATAACATAGTGCAAACAGTGTCTGTGAAATGCAATCTAACCAAGACAAAAGTGTAAACCAAAACAAAGCACCCCTGGGGGAATAATGTTAGGGAAATGGCATCTCTGATCAAATGGGTTGTAAACATGATATGTGAAAAATTGTGTGGCCTGTATTTTTGACAGGCCTCGGCCCATGATGGCCCTTACTGGTAATGCTGAGATCTGCAAACTTTATAAAACCTCAAAGCCTCAAAGACCACGTGTTGCAGTATAAGATGCGACACAGACGTAGTGTGATACCGACAGCGCTATTTTTATGTAACACAGAATCATATGGGTAAAAGTAAATGGTTGAAGCAAAGTAAAACCTTAAAATTATAATCCTTCTGAATGAATGGATGTAATACAGAATGTCTGATTGATAGTCTTTGTAAACTAATAGGCTTTGTTGATTGTTGTTTTTCAAATGTAGGCCTTAAAGTTAACTTTTATAATCTCGTACCTCTAACCCAATATATGTTACGGGTTCAGTCACATATGAATGAGGAAAAGCACTGACAGTAGAAGAGCTAGGTTTGTCATGGTAAATCTACAGAAGGTAACCTTCCCTGTTACTGTTCTTATGTCTGCTTCAACTCAGTTTTAATGCAGTTTGGCAGACAAGAGAGAAGAAAAAAGGATTTTCTCCCTGCAAGCCTGAAAGATAAAAAGATTAAAAAAAAGTCTCCATAAGGTGCAGTTTATCAGTTTTTTTTAAATAATCATAACACATTTCACCAAAAGTTTCCTCATTGATATGTGAACCCACAGCATTGATCAGATTAGATTTTTTTAAAAAGATTATAAAATATATTAGATATAAATACTATAATAGAACATCAAAATGCAATTACAAAAAGTTTTATTAAAGTAAATCTCTATATATTGTGTACAATCATAGATCACAAAGTGTGTAACAAAATGAATATTCAGGTTTTAAAGGGTGAAGTAGGGGTGTTAGATTCCATGTAATTTTCTACAAAATACTGTCCAACCCTAACGTGAATATGGAATAGACCACGAGAAATTACTGAATATTAAATAATAACTGTATGTTGTACAGCTACTACTGTATAAACACTAAAGCCAACATCTATATTTCACATGCATATTTCTGATAACATTCTGATAACCCCTAGTGTTAAGGCTGAAGTTAAAAAAAAGAACAGACAAAAGCAAATTAGCGTGCCAGCTCTGCATCTTACTCTGAGCTGCAGGAAGTCTCGAGACCACTGTTTGCATTGTACAATTATAGGATGGAAATCTGCATTAACCACAAATAGGTCATTTTGAAGTTTTCAAATGACATTTAGCTGTCAGTTTCCCACCCCCCACTCTTTGTTTCACCCAGCATACGGAACATTAGTTTGTGAGCTAGTGGTAATGTGAATGACTTCAAAATCAATTTGTGGAAAACAAAACAAACAAATACCACTCAAAAGAAACAAAATGAATCATCCCGCAATGTTTTACTCAATACTACTGAAGGTATACAACGGCCTTCTACGCATCTCTGTCTTAAGTGTTTTTTTTCTTTTGGTACATGATAATGAAAGTGCCAGTATTCATGTTTTCATGTGGGTAGGTGTTTCAGTTTTGGAAGTGAAATGGCATTCAAAAATATTATAATATATCAATTAATATTTTTAACCCATCTATTTTAAATCAATCAGTTATCTGTATATTTTCCAAAATATTTCACAGTATATTTCACAATATCCGGCAATTTAAAGAATATATCAGGATACTGGTCCAGCCAATATGACACTGTTTTAGTGTTTAAACTCTTGGCAAGTATTGTTAAAACTAAGAAACTAGTTTATTTGTGTGTCATTATTATGATTTTGGGTTGCATTAAAAAATGGCTTGCTTATGCTTACTGGTACCATTGGAAGCTGTAATGTTGGGCGTCTGAAAGCTCAAGAATACTTTCTATGGTTCTATGGCAGGGTAGCGTCACGGCCCAAGCTGCTACCGACAGGATGAGAGACTCAGAATCAAGAAGCTGCAGTTCAAGCACGAAAGCGCACATATATTAAATACAAAAACAGTAAAACAAATAAACACAGCACAAGGGCCAAAATAAAGTTTCAAACAAGAGATTAAACAGTTGTAGGCTGGGTGTTTCACACACACACGCCCGCCTGCCCGCCCGACTGCAGGCACGCACAGACACAGACACAGACACAGACACCTAACTCCCTCCTCCCAAACAAAGGATTTCTGCTCCCCTTTATACAGGTGGCCACCCCAATTAATACTCAATTACCTAATTGGGGAATAGCCACACCTGTGATTGTTAGCAAGAACAGAATTAATTCCATCCCTACCAACCTTACATTCCCACACATATTATTTACACAAGCAGGGCTTTTGCCCTGCCCCAGGTTCCATTTCTTGCCATTTTCAAATAACTGGTAATATATTCATGTATTAATGGCAAAAATATAGGTAGCAATCTCATTCACAAACAAGTGTTCCAACCTGTGCAAACATGTCATCATACCAGCACCACTTGGAACTTTTAGAAACACTGACAACCAGATAATTCTGGTAGGGGAGGGTGCCATTTTATAAGCACAACAACACACTCGGTTTTGCCTTGTGGTGAACAACACCACTAGCTTGCAGATACGGGACCATATTTGACCACCCTCTTGTGTGTTATTGCTTTCGTAATACATAACACCTCTTGATCTTGTTTTGAGCTTTGTTTAAAAATTAGCGTATACTGGGATCCCAGAGTGGCTCACCCGGTAAAAGCACGGCCATACTTGTATTTGGATAAATGTTGGTTTTGGATACTGGTAAATGGTGTAGCTGTCTGGTTATACTCTAGGAATTATATAAGTTTAGTTAGCCCTCCTTGGATGAGTTAGGCTTTTGTTTTGCTTAATTTGTTTGTGAATAAATAACTATACAGGCACCGCCCTGTTTAAACCCATCTGTTGTTTAAGTACTTCTGTTTTTACACAAGACAGTGAAAAAATTCCCAAAAAGTGGCAAAGCAAGCCTGACTTTGACACATATGCTGGAGAATGCAGGCAGCACTTTTAAATTGTCTGAGCACATGTCGGAAGGTGAGTGTTGTGGGTAAAATAACAAGTCCAAACAGTGTAATTTAGATGAGAGTTTAATTGAAACTGGAGAAGCACAAATTAATTTAAATCAGGACTCAGACACATGGTGTGACACATTTAAGCCAGATTGTGTGCAGTTTTGTAGGGAACAAGAGTAGGACCCAACTTTGATAAATGTGAGAAAGAGGGTGATACAGTATCAGTAAATGGTGTTCCTGTTGAAAACAGTACAGTAAATCCACAAGAACATTTTATTATTAAGAATGATTTACTGTATAGGAAAACCATTACAAATGGTGTTTCGATAGAACAATTGTTGGTCCCCAAACCCTGTAAAAATACAGTGTTGAAGTTGGCTCATAACCATTTGTTTGGTTCACACCTTGGGAGGGAGAAAATGTTACAGGGGATACTTCAAAGTAGAGCCTTGCTACCCAACCTGAGCCCGACAGGACCTGACAATAAGGGTCGGGTCGGGTGTAGTTTGTATACCGGTATTTAAGGTTCGGGTTTGGGTTGGGTCGGGTCGGGTCAGTGTGTTATCAGTGAGTGGATTATGACGTTTTTAATTTTAGTATTTTTTTTCTTCCTCTGTGTGCAAGTGCTTCCTAAAACTCACTTGCTGCGTCACGATTTTTGAAAACCCACTCGCCATGCACCATAGGTTATTACCTCTCTAATATCGTCTCTCAAACCTGTTTATTCATTTTGTGCAGCCTGTCAAATACTGCGTCACCGGGGTTTAGTAAGTAACCACAGGATGTAATTAGTTTCCAACGCAACTAGCAACCAATAATCATCTTGGCTGATAAACTGACATTTTGTGCAGCCTGTCAACAAATGCTGCGTGGGCGGTCTTAACAGGACAGTTCAGTTGCAAAACACCAACGTCACCAAATTTTAACATAGGGCCGGACCAAATCAGATCCCGATGGCTCTTGCGAAAGAGTGTTAATGTGATAATATTGCTAGTTTCCATATCACATTTTCTTTATCATAAAACCAAAACTTGTAATTTCCAATCCGCGAAATGGGCGGAGAGAAGTTTTGCAGGAGTAGGAGGGGCCAGTGAAAGCAACATGAAAACAGCTGTTGACCAATCCCCAGCCGGTATTTGTGACATTTTGAAGGGGCGGAAACAAAGCGGTAACATGCGAAAAGGCAGGCTTAGACAGCCAGGGCAGAAAAAAAAAAGATGTCTGTGTTTTTACTACTGTTTCGTTTGAATATCAGTGAATTAATGCTATTACATACAACTACCTAAAGTAGTAATAATAATAGAAAAAATGTTAATAATAATAATAATAATAATAATAATAATAATAATAATAATAATAATAATAATAATAATAATAATCTGCTTTTATTTTTATTGTGTAGAATATTGAAAAATACGGACGCAAGCTTGAAAGAAAACACACACACGCACACACAATTGGCAATTACCTCACTTCCATGACGTCTGCAGCATCGTGCTGCATTGTTCTGTCACTGTTATGAAAGCGTGCCACATTGTTTTCATGATTTTTGTAAAAATCCATACTGTGCCCTGGCTTGTGTCAGCAACATGCAATGCCAGCATCCTCATACCCGACTGGCATGGTGCTGCCCAGAGCCCTGTTGTGCACAAGCCTGTATAGTAACTGCACAAGATTTAACGAAGATTTAACAAAAAGTCGAATTAAATGCTAACTATTTCTTGTGTCGAAAACCCACAGCAAATTAAAAAACTTAATCTTGATCCTTTATAGGTATTACGTAATTTTGTTATGTACACAGATTTATATGTTTCGAGGGGACCGCTTGGCATGCTGACACGGTATAGCCAAAATGTGCTCCCTTGTACTAGAACGGTGGGCTTAATTTACATGCCGAGAATTTGGGCTTCATAATGTTTCTCTGTAGGCCAACATGTTGAAGTACTTTACTAGAGTAACCAAATGTTTAAAACTAAAAGTTAATATCTTTAAGTGGTTAAAACATTCATACGTTCTTTATTAATATTCTAGTTTGTTTACATGTGCGTGTTTCTTTTAAGGGTGCAACAAACACAACATATATTATGATAATAATCGGAATAATACATATACTAATATTTGATATTGTAAATTATTAATTTTAAATTATTCAGTGTTGTGTGCAAGTGTTCGATATATGAGGCCAGTGGAGTGTCTTGAGGCATGTACTGTTTTTTTTTGTTGTTTTTTGTTTTTGCAAATATCAGGATGTTTAGTGTTATTTTCTTTTATTTTTTTATTATTTGCTTAATACGCGATAGCTTTCGACAAGTTCGAAGTTGACTATAAAATCTGGTCCTGCGAAAGTCTTGCGATGTGATTTATAGCTGGAATTGAGTAGATTTGGGCTGGGACCAAATCAAAAATTTGACAACCCGCTAATCACACTTAACAAAACTGTATTTAATAGCGTTTTCTTTTTATGAGTAGAAGAAATAAGATACTTACAAAAAAAAAAGCTATTAAATACAGTTTTGTTAAGTGCGATTAGCGGGTTGTCAAAGTTTTGATTTGGGCCCAGCACTGTTCTGGCGTTAGCAAACCACCCCCCCCTTCTCAACCCACTTGTAGTCAACAAGGGATAGCTGCTTTTTGAAAGACGAAAAGGGCTTGTTTTGGTTCCGCGAGATTTCGCTTGGAATTTTTCTTGTGTTTATTACCACGAATGCTTTCGCGTCCTTGTTCGCTAAGTGCAAACTTTGATTTGGTCCGACCCATAAAAAAAACACATAAAAAAAACACCAAGTGCAACACCTAATTGATAGCTCTCATCAGTCGACAATTCATGCCTTTTTTAGATAATGACACAAACTGTTTCGTTCTAGTTAATGATACAAAACGTATTTATCCTAAACTATATGCATTTGTTTAAATGTAAAGAATGACTAATGTACAGTATTAAAACACTGCTCTTTAATTCACTGTTAGTTTTCTTTCTTTTTTTCTGGCACTCGTAATGTGCTGTCATAGGCAAACGTGAAACTCAGTTTATATCATGACCTGCTTTATATCACGAAATATGCCTGCACGGCAATCATGATATAAAGCGGGTTCATCTGTTTATAGGCTGATGGAGTAAAAAAAAAAAAAACTATCAACAGTAGAATGTGGAGCAGTGGAGCATTCCATAGCTGGAAAGGGTACATCTAAATCCACTGTTTGGACATTGTTGTATTCAGCGATAATAAAAGTCCATGTTGCTTTTATAATATTACTGAAATATGACAGTAAAAAGAGGGAAATTCATCCTGCAGCAGCACACTGAAAAGTGATATGATATAGGCTTGTCCAAAATGAGTATGCAAATTTGCAAGAGCATCTTCTGTGTGGCTATTTATGGTAACAAAGTTTTGAAGAAGCCTGTTGTTGTCTTCTTTTGCAGTGTTGGGTTACTAGGAAAGGAAGTAAATGAGATATGATTTATTGAGAGTGATTTTTTCTTTATTTACATTTTAATTGGAAACCAGGAATACCTCACTGAAGGTACAGTACTTACAGTGCCTTGCATAAGTATTCACCCCCCTTGGACTTTTCCACATTTTGTAGTGTTACAACCTGGAATTAAAATGGATTTAATTGGGATTTTTACCATTTGATTTACACAACATACTTAACACTTTGAAGGTGCAAAATATTTTTTATTGTGACACAAAAGTTAATTAAACAAAAAAAAAAGACATTTGTTGGTTGCATAAGTATTCACCCCCCTGAGTCAATACTTGGTAGAAGCACCTTTGGCAGCAATTACAGCTGTGATTCTTTTTGGGTAAGTCTCTACCAGCTTTGCACATCTGGATCCTGCAATTTTTGCCCATTCTTCTTGGCAAAATTGCTCAAGCTCTGTCAAGTTCATTGGTGAACAGCAATTTTCAAGTCTTGCCACAGATTCTCAATCGGATTGAGGTCCGGGCTTTGACTGGGCCATTCTAAGACAGTCAAGTTCTTGTTTTTAAACCACTCCAGTGTAGCTTTGGCTGTGTGTTTAGGGTCATTGTCCTGCTGGAAGGTGAACCTCCACCCCAGTCCCAGGTCTCTTGCAGACTGAAACAGGTTTTCCTCTAGAATTTCCCTGTATTTGGCTCCATTCATCTTGCCCTCAATCCTGACCAGTTTCCCAGTCCCTGCAGATGAAAAGCATCCCCATAACATGATGCTGCCACCACCATGCTTCACCGTGGGGATGATGTTCTCAGGGTGATGAGCAGTGTTGGCTTTGCGCCACACATAGCGTTTTGCGCTAAGGCCAAAAAGTTCAATTTTGGTCTCATCAGACCAGAGAACCTTTTTCCACATGTTTGCTGTGTTTCCCACATGCCTTTTGGCAAAATCCAAACAGGATTTGATATGGGGTTTTTTCAGCAATGGCTTTCTTCTCGCCACTCTTCCATAAAGCCCAGCTTTGTGGAGCATCCGGGTTATAGTTGTCCCTTGGACGGTTTCTCCCATCTCAGCTGTGGCTCTCTACAGCTCCTTCAGAGTTACCATTGGCCTCTTGGTTGCTTCTCTGACTAATGCCCTCCTTACTTGGTCACTGAGTTTTGGTGGAAGGCCTTCTCTAGGCAGAGTCACAGTTGTGTCATATTCTTTCCATTTTTTAATAATGGATTTAACGGTGCTCCGGAGGATGTTCAAAGTTTGGGATTTTTTTTATAACCCGACCCTGATTGGTGCTTCTCCAGAACTTTATCCCGGACTTGTTTTGATAGCTCCTTGGTCTTCATGATGCTGTTTGTTTAGATATGCTCTCTAACAAACTCTGGGGCCTTCCAGAAACAGGTGTATTTAATCTGAGATCATGTGACACTTTAATTGCACACAGGTGGACTCCATTCAACTAATTATGTGACTTCTGAAGGCAATTGGTTGCACCAGAGCTTATTTAGGGGTGTCACAGCAAAGGGGGTGAATACTTATGCAATCAAGACTTTTCAGTTTTTTATTTGTAAATAATTTTGAAAAATATGTAGATTTTTTTTTCCCCACTTCGACATTATGGACTATTTTGTGTAGATCTGTGACAAAAAATCCCAATTAAATCCATTTTAATTCCAGGTTGTAACACTACAAAATGTGGAAAAGTCCAAGGGGGGTGAATACTTATGCAAGGCACTGTAGTTGCAAAAGGATATATGTTAGGATATATTTGTGGAGATAGCCAGGTTGGGTATGCAAATATTTAAAAGGTCTCAGGCTCGGGTTGGGTTCGGATCTGGTTTTAAATTTAGGCCCGAGCAGACCTCTACTTCAAAGGTTTTATTGGTTGGGGATCAGAAAATAAGTAGAGCAATTCTGTAAGTCCTGCCCTGAGTTTCAGCATCCACATTTTAGAGCGCCCCTAGAGTCGATGCCCATTATTAACCCTTTGCGGTCCTATGTCAAACCAGGTCCGACATTACAATTTTCCCTTTCCGGACCGATGTTGGACTCTGTCTGACATCATCAAAAATATGTAAAACACAGGTCTCTAGTTGTTTTTTATCCAGGAAAAGCCGAGAAAACCATTCAATGGCTGAGTGAGACCGATAGGAGCCAAGAGAAGCCGAAAAAAAAGGGGCGGATCTGAGCAAAATACATAGCCCCGGCACCACAGAGATAACACAGTCATGAACAAACAAGATAGCTGCTTCCGCATCCAGCACTCAACAAATATCACTGACATTTGCAGAGCTTTTTGAGATGTTACAGTAATAAAATAATGACTTGGATTGCACTATTGAGGAGTTTGGTGATAAAACGAGTGATCAGGAGATGATTTATCACTATGCATGACTTTGCAAAATGTGAAAAATACAGTAAACAAGGGGTGGGGCGGAGTGCCTTTTAAACCTGTTTTACTGTGAAAAAAAAAACTTTTAAACAGCACGTCTAAAAATAAACTGCGCGTGTCAAAATAAATTGGACCTGACGTGCCTGAGACGCGCTGAATAACTGGACCGCAAAGAGTTAAACCCTGGACCGAGTACAAAGCCTTAGTGGTAGCTTCAACAAGTAAAAGAAAACAAAGTAGGAGAAAAAATAAATATCCCTTTGTGGCGGGGTACACCTTGCCTCTGTGTATTGTGTTTATTTTGGGTTTGCAAAATATTATGTAAATGTACTGTTTTGTGGTTTAAACACTGTTTTATTGTTAGTATTGTTTTACAGCATGGATGGGGTTAAAATGACCCATCCAGTTAAGATTGTGAGACTGAGTGGTTGGCAGCGAGTGATTATAGACAAACTGGCTGTCGACCATGCGTATCAGAAAGCCCTTGCAGAATGTGGCTGTGTGTGGTCCAGCGGTTAAAGAAAAGGGCTTGTAACCAGGAGGTCCCCGGTTCAAATCCCACCTCAGTCACTGACTCATTGTGCATGGTTGTATGGACCTCCGGCTTCATTTTAAGTTTTAAGACCACATGCCGAGTATGCATCAGCGTACATTCCTGACATTATCATCTACTTAGAGCAGTGGGAAGACCTTAAAAGGTAGAGGCTGTCTTGCAGAGTCTCTGGGAAGCATCTTTGACAGCTAATCCTGAGAAGTGTTTCGTGGGGTTAAAAGAAGCAAAGTATTTGGGCTATATTGTGGGAGGTGGTAAGGTAAAGCCGCAAGTTAGTAAGGTAGACGCTATAAAGAATTGGCCAATTCCAATTACAAAAAAGCAGGTATGGGCGTTCCTCGGTCTAGCTGGGTACTGAAGGCGGTTTGTACCAGACTTCCTGTGACAGAATGACAATGATTCTTGGTGGTAAATCTCCCGACCGACCTGTGAGGGCGCTAAGTAACGGGAACAGAGTACCCTGGAATGCTTGGCCTGACACTTCGTTCCTAGGGTTAAAAGGAAGTCGGTCATTTAGAAAAGGGGCAGAGCTTCGGTACATTAACTCATTGACCCGGAAGGGAAATGATGTGGCAGCCACGGATTGGAGGAGCGGCTGCAGTCATTTACCAAGGGGTCATGAGTAAGGTTGCCACCCGTTCTGTATAATACGGAATTGTCCCGTATTGGTAAATACAATGTTGCTTTCCGTTTCAAATCGATACGGAACGCAATTTGTTCCGTATTTTTGCACCACTGAGCCAAATGTATTTTTCAAGCATGAGAAGTCAGAGATCTCCGTCTCTGGTGAAGCACCAACTTCCTACCGGAACCATATCCATCCAACAGTGTATACTTGCAAGACGGGCGTCACACGCCTCATACCCCAAGCCAAGAAGGGTATACTTGCAAGACGGACGTCACACGCCTCATGCCTGACACCCCAAGCCTGGAACCCTTATAACTCCGCCTCTAACTCCACCTCTACAGTGACGCAAAAAGAAAGGTGTCACATTTGAGAAGGAGAAACACATGCACGGTTGTTGTAAGCACAGTTGCATTGAAATTTTGACAGAAGAGGACACACAAGGTATGTTTACCTTGTTAAATTCGCCGTTGTATTTCATTATCCATGAGTAATATATACAGTATATGTGTATATATATATATATATATATATATATATATATATATATATATATATATATATATATATATATATATATATATATATATATATATATATATAGTGTGTGTGTGTGTGTGTAACTTTAACTTATCTATATACATTAAAAACAATTAGTGTCCGCTGAAATTACTTAAATCACTTTTTTTTTTTTAAATGTGATTTATTTTCAAATACTTATAAAAGTTATAATTAATGTTTATTAAATAACTATGACATTGCTACAGGGTGTAAACATTGGTTACTTACGACTACAGCTAGTTATAACAAAGATCTCTGTTACATAACGGTAAAAATCTTTGTTTGCCGACTTTTATCTTTGTAATCCTAACTATCGCCATGGACTTAGGTACATTGGGCAATCAAAAATGCTAATTTACCGAAAACAATGGAAAAATTGATATATTGTTTTCCACTTAAAAGTAACATAAAGATTCAGGTTAGCATGCGGTACATCTGAAGTTACACCAATGATTTAACTTTCAGTTTTATAATTATGATTCATTTGGTTACGTTGTTTAAGTTGTAAAATTGTACAATTTTGCATACAAATATATACACTTTTCATATATTAAATGTGCATTCATTTGTCATCTGTGGTTAATTTATATATATAAATTACTCCCCCCTATAAATTACTCTGGGCTTACAGCAGACAGTGGCCTTTTATCATTGAGGTAACATTATATAATAATTTTATGTTTATATCTATGTTGACAGTAGAGAAGTCAAGAGAAAATATACAAACAGTTTTCATCGAACTACAAAAATTCATCGAATTTAAACATATCTGGAAATAAAACTTTTACATCTAAAAATCTATACTTTCTCTTGACTTCCCTACTATAAATGATCAGAAGTAAACAAGGTTCAGACTTTAAGAAGTGCGTTTGAAAAGATAGTTGTGACAACTCTGCAGCCTGAAATGGAGAATCCAAAAGCTGCAGGACCAGTTTTTCATCTAGCCAAGCACTCAGCATTCCCTGCATAAACTAGTTTGTACTGCCTTGATCTGACTGCAACAGCTCAGGTTACACCAGGCTTGTGACCCCAGAAACCAAAACTTAAAACTTACATTTTGCATTGTAATGTAATATATATGTAAAACACCCTAACAATGCATCAATTACAGAAACATTGGTCTCTCTGCTCAAAGCATTTTAAACAAATTTGCTATTATTGACACTAAAAGGAATAAAATGTAAGAAGTCACAGCACATATGCTTAATATGTATACAGTGGCTCTCAAAAGTATTCACCCCCCTTGGACTTTTCCACATTTTATTGTGTTGCAACATGGAATCAAAATGGATTTAATTAGGAGTTTTTGCCACTGATCAACACAAAAAAGTCCATAATATCAAAGTGAAAAATAAAATCTACAAATTGTTCTAAATTAATTACAAATATAAAACAGAAAATAATTGATTGCATAAGTATTCACCCCTTTGATATGACACACCTAAATAAGCTCTGGTGCAACCAATTGTCTTTAGAAGTCACTTAATGAGTTGAATGGAGTCCACCTGTGTGCAATTAAGGTGTTTCACATGATTTCAGGTTAAATACATCTGTCTCTGGGAGGTCGCACAGTTGGTTAGTACACTTCCTAACAGAAACTACATCATGAAGACAAAGCAAATCCGGAATAAGGTTCTTCAAAAAGCACCAATCAGGGGTAGGATATAAGAACATTTCCAAGGCATTGAATATCCCCCGGAGCACAGTAAAGTCCATTATTAAGAAATGGAGAGAATATGGCACAACTGTGAATCTGTGTATCCGGACGAGAAGGGCATTAGTCAGGGAGGCCACCAAGAGGCCTATGGCAACTCTAAATGAGTTACAGTCTTCCACGGCTGAGCTGGGAGACACTGTGCATACGGCAACAATATCCCGGGTGCTTCACAAAACTGGCCTTTATGGGAGAGTGGCAAAAAGAAAGCCATTGTTGAAAAAAACTCACATCAGGTCTCGGCTAGTTTGCCAGAAGGCATGTGGGAGACTGTGATAGGGAGAGAAAGGGTCAATGCTGTAAATCTCCCTCCAAACTAGAAAGGGCGCTGTGTAAGGGGGAAGGTATGCTGCCTCCTAGATCTAGCACCTCGGTGGTAGGTGGAAACCGGAAGGTAACCATATTAGGAGGGGCGCGTAGCTGCAAGTACTCAGGACGATTCCATTGCAGTCAGCTGCGGGGCAGCCCTCTATTGGAGAAACCATGGCGACGCATTGATTGCAGGGAGGAGTTTTCTGGGTACAAAGGGGAAGCAGCTACGTCAGTACCTCCCCTTGCGCTGAGACACTGAAACGACCGGCCGGAGCTAATGTATGTTTGTTTTGTATTACGTGTTTGTTTGTGTTCGCAGAGGAGCCGGAGGACGGGAGGCTGTAGCTACCAAGCCAGCACGAACCCCAGAGCACGCCCCTCATCGCACAACACAACACAACGCACGCACCACAATCCCTGGACCAGAAGAGCACATTTTCGTGCACGGAGGATTGTGGTTGAGGAGTGACTTTTTATTTACTTTTTGAGAACTGATCCCATTTCTGTTTTACCCTGATATCATTGCTGATAGAGGGGTGGATTATTATTTTTCTTTTGGATTATTTTTGGTATTGTTTTTGTTTAAAAATAAAAAGTATATTAATAAAGTATTTTTGTTGGGAGAAAACAGTCATTGACATTGTATATCTGTCGCACCGCACCACTCACCATATCACAGAGACTCTGAGACCAAGTGGAAGAAGATTCTATGGTCTGATGAGACCAAAATAGAGCTTTTTGGCCTCAATGCTAAGCGCTATGTTTGGCGCAAGCCTAACACCGCACATTATCCTGAGAACACCATCCCTACCGTGAAGCATGGTGGTGGCAGCATCATGCTATGGGGATGCTTCTCTGCGTCAGGGCCTGGAAAGCTTGTGAAGATAGAGGGCAAAATAGATGCAGCAAAGTACAGAGAAATCCTGGAGGAAAACCTGCTGAAGTTTGCAAGAGACCTGGGATTTGGGAGAAGATTCATCTTCCAGCAGGACAATGACCCCAAACATACAGCCAAAGCCACACTGGAGTGGCTTAAAAACAAAAAGGTCAATGTCCTGGAGTGGCCCAGTCAAAGCCTGGACCTCAATCCAATTGAGAATATGTGGAAAGAGTTGAAAATTGCTGTTCACCAAAGGTCCCCATCCAACTTGACGGAGCTTGAGCAATTTTGCAAAGAAGAATGGGCAAAAAGTGTAGTGTCGAGATGTGCAAAGCTGGTTGAGACTTATCCAAATAGACTCATGGCTGTAATTGCTGCCAAAGGTGCCTCTACCAAATATTGACTCAAGGGGGTGAATACTTATGCAATCAATTATTTTCTGTTTTGTATTTGTAATTAATTTAGAACAAATTGTAAATTTTATTTTTCACTTTGACATTATGGACTTTTTTGTGTTGATCAGTCGCAAAAACTCCTAATTAAATCAATTTTGATTCCATGTTTAACACAATAAAAAGTCCAAGGGGGGTGAATACTTTTGAGAGCCACTGTAGATGTTGTGTATGAGGAAATCGTACTTTATAACTTGCATTTTATGTCCAGTTTTACAGCTCTAAAAAAACAAATTAAGCTAATACAAAATTTGCAAAAAATGCTTTGCGTATAGAGGCCATTGTCACTAGTTCTACAATATACCTCACTGTTCCAATATACATCAGTGTTTTCTAAATTTCACATTAGCTACAGACCATCCAATCTCAATGTAGATACACTGATGTATATTAATTGTAGGTTATTAATCATGTTGTAATTTGCTCTTTGTATTTCAGTTACATATAACAGCAGTGAAAGGAGGAGTGTTGCCTGAGGTGAAACGCTGTACCCAGTGCTGCACTTTGTACCACTGTCCATTTTGCCAGCCAAGCAAATATAAACCCAATAAACGCCACCATTTAAAAAAACACTTGGATGTGCATCTAAAGGGTGCAGTGCAGTGTGATGGTTTGTTATTTAATGGTTTTTATATGTAACATTGTTGAAGGTTGTTTAATATATTTAGTGAACAATATGCATTTCAAGTAAAATATTGTGCATAAAGTCATCAATACTTATTGTTTACATATGTTTATTTAAATATTTATAGAGAATGCTGAGGAATACTCACTTGCAAATACAGTAGGCTCCAGAATTATTCATATCCTTTATTCAGTGTAAATAAAATGGGGGAAATAAATTAAAACTTGACCCACCAGCTAATCGCAAAGTCAGAATTTAATGGTGGTTGTTTTTATTAGTAGGACGACACCCAGGATGGGACACCAGTCCATCATAGGCCAACTCTCACACTCACACAAGCATGCACACAGAGGGCAATTTAGAGTGACCAATCAACCTGACCAGTATGTTTTTGGATGAGGGGAGAACATGCAAACTCCCCTGAAACGGAAATCAAATCTGGGACCCTAGAGCTGTGTGGCAGCAGCGCTAACCACCACACCACCATGCCACAAACTATAACCTAATATACATGAGCAAAGATTGTAATCAAGTTCTTCGTTAAGACCCCCAGTGGTTACAGAACTCCTTGTTATTATCATTTCTTTCTTAGCAGACGCCCTTATCCAGGGTGACTTACAATTGTTACAAGATATCACATTATATTTACATAGTTACCCATTTATACAGTTGGGTTTTTACTGGAGCAATCTAGGTAAAGTACCCTGCTCAAGGGTAAAGCAGCAGTGTCCCCCACCTGGAATTGAACTCACGACCCTCCAGTCAAGAGTTCAGAGCCCTAACCACTACTCCACACTGCTACCCTATGTGTATGTTGTGTATGTAATCAAAAAATCTTCCAATCTTAATAGGAACAGATAAAATCCACTCCCTTTCTACTAATTCATTTCTATACCAACAAACATCATTCAATGATTATAATCTTTAATATGAGGCTGTAGTTGGATTTTTATTTGCATCACAGCTTGTTATTTAGGGTTTGGGGATAAGGTTAGGGTTGGTTTGTCTTCAATTCCACTTTTAGCCACCAACTGTACCTACAGGCAACCACTTTCACTTCAATACAACTGCAACTTGCTAAAAGAGACCTATTTAATCACCACTTCTATGTGACTACATGATAAATTGCTGTATTTTGTGTGTGTGTATTTCACATATGGACTTAAATTGCTATAGATAATTTTTTAGCTGATGCTTTTATTCAAAGTGACTTGCATTTGTGCCCATTTATAAAGCTGGGTATTTTACTGGCGCAATCTGTGAAGTACCTGCTTGCTGAAGGGTACAGCAGCAGTGCGCAACCTGGGTTTGAACCCTCAACCCTCCGGTAAAGAGTCCAGAGCCCCTAAACTCTAATCCACATGCTGGTATATCTATGTGAACATGTCCAGGGGTGAATATACCCTATATCTAATTCACTTTGTATATATTAAAAAAACTGATTGCACAATGGTTTACGCAGGCCTGTATTTTTATTTTACATCTACATTGAAATTCTAATTTCAGTTTGTATTTCATTTAGGATATGTAAATACACGGCACAGGGATATTTAGCTATGACATACAAACTCCATTGGCACATGTGCAACACAAATCCATGTTGGACCAGGTTACATGCACTTGTAGAAGGGATGATCCTTGTGGGATACTCACAGACAAAAAGCAGGTCAACATGATATGACCAAAGGGACTTAAACAAAGAGATAATCATTCAACTTTGATAAATGAATTGGCATATGAGCTTAAAGGACAGAACAAAAACTGGGATGCAAATAATATGAGTGACTACCTGAACTTCAGCTTCCTATATTTTACTGCGTATACCTAGGCTAACCTATACAGACATGTAAGCATGTCAATTTTACATTGTAAATAACACAAATAATTCTTACTTTAATGCAATTAAGTAAATGTAGATTGTGTGAAGCCCTATAAAAATGTATAGTGTAGCTATACTATTATTATTATGGTTGTACTGCATTATTGTAACACAGGGAATTGTACATTGATGGTGTAGGATACATATATTATACAATACAATTGCACTTTCACAGATACCATCATACCTTGTTCCAAAATCCAGTGGTACATTTTTATAGGGTTCCGTTCTAACAGTATTGTTGCAATAGAAACAAACTGATAATTGAACAGTCTCCAAAAAAGCGGAGGACAGTATATTAATCAGAGTATCAAGCAATATTTTTAAAATAAGCTGACATCAAGACCATTCCCAACAATGCTTGCAGATTGTCTTTTTTTTTCCATACATTACGTACCGCAAATAGTTAACGATTACTGCTTTTGTATATATTATATGGAAATGTAAGCGCATTAAATAATACTGCCTTTATAAATGTAATGATGATTAAATGGTTTATTTAGAACGCAATGCCGATGTATTCATTATTTGAAAAACATAAATAAAATGGGCATATCACATGTTACGGCATTGGCAATACAGAGAAAAGTAGATTCCGTAAACCAAAAAAAAAACGACTTCACATGGGTGGGATCAGTGTGAGGACTTGGAAATTGCGTCACTGTGGAGTTATAAGGGTACCAGGCTTGGGGTGCCAGGCTTGATGGACGTCACACGCCTCACACCCATTCTCGCCTTTTATGAGACTTACCTTGTAGCATAGAAATTGTTGTTAGTTAGAAAAGAAGACACTTGTATTGTCAAGCAAATATTTTATTTCTTTTAATTTGTTTCTTTAATAAATGTGCTTGCCCTGCCTATGTGGGGCAGGGTTTTAAACTATGTTGCAATTCCTTTTTATTCTTTCATTCATTTGGAAGGGACTCATGCGGGGGTGTGATAACATTAGACCTGTTAATTCGGAGTTCCCCTTACTCCTGGGATAATTAGGGGGTGCTTTGCTTCTGCTTCGCGTTTTGTTTATTTTCGTGGTCTTCATCTTTCCTGTGTTTAATTATTAATAATTATTTTATAATTATTATATTTGTGTTTTTTGTGTTTTTTGTAAATAAAAATGATATATTGTATATTTACTTGCTTAAGGACGCGTGTTGCGTTGGCCTTTGGCCACACGTGTATCTGCAGCCTCGGTCTTGCCTCTGGCTAGAGTGTGTGTGTGGAGCCTGCACTGCAGTCTCCCATATACTACCACTGTGGCGTGTTCTACCCCTACCGCGTGGTAGCTGTACGGCCTGCCCCTCACAGTCACCAATTCACTATATATAGTGTTGCTGCAGCGTCCCAAAAAAAAAAAATAAATAAAAAAAATTCCCTTTTCACTACTGAGGAAGACGACCACCAAGCACATTTTCCCTTAAGCACTTAAGGCAAGTATTGCACAGCATCAGACACCGTACCAGCACTAGCGTCTCCACTCTGCGGGTCAGCTGACGCTTAGGCGTCTCGTGCTAGCGTCTTAACGCTTGGTACTCGCGCTTCAGCGCACAGCGATCTGGCGCTTTTGGTGTCAGCGCTTTGGCGCTTGGTGCAGCGCTTTGGTGCTTTGTGCAGCGCTTCCGTGCTTGGTGCTTAGCGCGTCTGCGCTTGGTACTCGGTACCGACGCCGGTGCTCGACGCCGGTGTTCGGTGTTGATGCACGCACGCTTCGGTGCTCGGCGCTCGATGCTTTCGGTGCTCGGCGGCGGTGCTCGATGCTTGGTGCTCGACACTTCGGCGCTCGGTGCATGCACCCTCAGTGCCGACACTCGGTGATCAGCGCTCGGTGCGCTCGGTGCACACACCCTCGGCGCTCGACGCCTCGGTGCTTGCGCTAGGTGCACGCTCCTCGACGCTCTGTACTCATTGTGTCGACGGCTCGTGTACGCAGCCTCAACGTTCACGCTGTACACTCAACGTTCGGTGCCTATTGCCTCGACGCTTTAGTGCTCGGTGTCTCAACATGTCTGGGTTCCACCGTTGCGTCACATGCCAGGCCAAGTTGCCGACGAACGACCCCCACGAGGACTGCGTGGCGTGACCAGAGCATGCTGCGTCTGCTTTGGCGGACAGGCTGTTCTGCGCATTGTGCAGCAATTTTCAGCAGCGCACCCTTTGTCAGAGGACGAGGAAAGTGGTTGGGGATCACTTCCCCTCCTCAGGGTCGTCTCACACCCTGTCTGCCCCACCAGTGGCGACTCCACCTATTAGGCTGCGACGGTCCAGGAGCCCGTCCTCCCAGCTTACAGCTGGTTAGAGGTCCCCGGGCAGCGGACGTGCTCGGCAAGCCTGCAGCCCGTCCATACAACCGTGAGACCCCTCTCCTTACAGGGGACGTTCCTGCCGGACATCGCAATCCCGCTCCAGGCCACCTCACCGAAGGGGATGCTCCCATTCCCCTCATCATGAAAGGCACCATAGGGACAGATCGGGCGTCTTAGAGCTCACCTCTAAGATGTCCCAGTTCATGGAGGTCATGATGGGCCAACAGACCCTGCTCATGACCCTGGCCAATAGGATGCCTCGGGCCACAGGCGATCTAGTTGAACCAGTTGCCAACCAGACAACGGTTCTGCCGCAGCCCCTGTACGCCCAGGTTGTCCAACAACCCCAAGAGGTTTGGGATGCCGACATCATCTCCAGGGATGCGTCTGAAGGACCCTCTCCTTGAAGAGGATAGCGTGGAGGCAGAATTGGTGTCTCACCACTCAGAGCAGGAGTCTGAGTTGGAGGGTTTGGACATGAACGACCCCCTTTGGCCACTAGTGGAGCGAGCAACTCGCCATCTGGGGATCGAGTGGCCAGCTGTCGAGCAACCTCGGCGTTCTCTTTTTGAGTCGCCTTCAGCCCAGCCCCATCAGTCCAGGACGCTCCCGACATTCCTGGACTTTATCAAGGAGGTGCAGTCCACCTGGGGAGCTCCGGCCTGTGCCCTGGTGACTTCTCACAAGGCCTCGGCCTTTAATATGCAGGGGGCAAGCGAGGCTGGGTTTGCGTCCTTCCCACCAGTGGATGCTGCGTTCTCCGCATTGGTGAAGACGCCAACGTTATCAGGGCTGACAAAGGATCCTGCATGCCCCAATAAGCAGTGCAGAACCACAGAGGTACATTTAAAAAAGGGGTACGCTGCGGCCACGGAGGCGGTCAGGCTGTCGAATGTGGCCAGCCTGCTGACGGTCTACCTGGCGGCACTCATAAGAGACCTACCTGAGTGCCCTTCCGCGGCCCTCAGGACCGAGTTGTGGACGGTCACTCAGCTGCTGGTAAAGCTTGCCCAGCTGAATGTGCGTGCTCAGGGCAGGAGCATCGCATCTCTGGTGGTTGCCAGAAGGCAGCTCTGGCTCTCGCAGGCGAGAGTGCAGGAGCCAGACAAGGCCCCATTGCTGGATGTCCCAATCATACCGGGGCACACATCTGGCCCGGCGGTGGAGGAGATGCTGCAACGCTCCGCCAAGGCGCGTGAGGCGTCTCAGCAAATGGCTAAGATGTGGCTGAATAAGCCTTTACGCACAGGCACATCATCCAGTCAGTCCGCCATGGCGACTGGTTCACCACCGTGGACCTGACAGATGCGTACTTACATGTTCCCATCTGCCCGGGTCACAGGAAGTATCTGCATTTCAGAGCAGGGTATATGAGTTTTATGGATCTGGTTTTGCGTATAGTAAGCTCCCAAGGGGGCGGGCTTACACGGCAGCTCACGCAGAGGCCTATCGGCAGCTTTGCTATAAAAGCTCAGCCAATCCCTACTGCCTGACGGCAATATCCCCTACCTTGATGGTTATTTTCTCTTTCAGAGAACCGGGGTTATTATTATTTATTTATTTCTTAGCAGACGCCCTTATCCAGGGCATCCGCAACCTATCGATAGCTAATGTTACCCACCACAATTTCTAGCCATTCACGGACCCAAGCAAGAAGTTATGATTTTCTTCTGTAATGCGGTCTCCGGTCTCTTTTTTTGCTTTCTTGTGGACTTTAAGTGTAATTATTTTAATTAATTACGCATTGGACAGTATTGTTCTTGTGTAGTTTTGACTTTTGATCGTTTACGAAATACATTTTCTGGGTCGCTCTCAAAACTCAAAGCGCACCACCAATTAGTAGCTAACGTTACTCTTAACGTTTTAAATGGACTTTATACTTTGTGTGCCTGCAAAGTGTATTTTCTTGATGTGTGATATGTAAATAGCTTTTTAATGTATCTATCATTTTCTGGGTTCTTAATCTAAGATGTAGCCTATTTATATATTTGCATTTTAGTAGTATGTATTGAACGTGTTGCTGTTATTATTTGTATTAAACAATTTGTATTTAAATATTGAAATAACTAGCTAGTATTACTTAATGTAGCTAGAGTGAAGTTTTATTCCTTATTCATTATATACAGCTCTGGAAAAAATTAAGAGACCACTGCAAAATTATCAGTTTCTCTGGTTTTACTATTTATAGGTATGTGTTTGGGTAAAATGAACATTTTTGTTTTATTCCATAAAATACTGACAACATTTCTCCCAAATTCCAAATAAAAATATTGTCATTTAGAGCATTTATTTGCAGAAAATGACAACTGGTCAAAATAACAAAAAAGATGCAGTGTTGTCAGACCTCGAATAATGCAAAGAAAATAAGTTCATATTCATTTTTAAACAACACAATACTAATGTTTTAACTTAGGAGTTAAAGCCAAGCCAAGTACAAGGTTGTCCTGGAAGAAAACTTGCTTCCTTCTGCTCTGACAATGTTCCCCAACTCTGAGGATTGGTTTTTCCAGCAGGACAATGCTCCATGCCACACAGCCAGGTCAATCAAGGTGTGGATGGAGGACCACCAGATCAAGACCCTGTCATGGCCAGCCCAATCTCCAGACCTGAACCCCATTGAAAACCTCTGGAATGTGATCAAGAGGAAGATGGATGGTCACAAGCCATCAAACAAAGCCAAGCTGCTTGAATCTTTAGCGCCAGGAGTGGCATAAAGTCACCCAACATCAATGTGAAAGACTGGTGGAGAGCATGCCAAGGCATGAAAGCTGTGCTTGAAAATCAGGGTTATTCCATCAAATATTGATTTCTGAATTCTTCCTAAGTTAAAACATTAGTATTGTGTTGTTTAAAATGAATATGAACTTATTTTCTTTGCATTATTAGAGGTCTGACAACACTTTTTGTTATTTTGACCAGTTGTCATTTTCTGCAAATAAATGCTCTAAATGACAATATTTTTATTTGGAATTTGGGAGAAATGTTGTCAGTAGTTTATAGAATAAAACAAAAATGTTCATTTTACCCAAACACATACCTATAAATAGTAAAAACCAGAGAAACTGATAATTTTGCAGTGGTCTCTTAATTTTTCCAGAGCTGTATATATATATATATATATATATATATATATATATATATATATATATATATATATATATATATAATCTTATTTAAAATTTATTGCAATAATGTTTCTATACTAACATAATTGCCAGATACATATTTTAATACAGAATCAGTTTATTAGCCTATTGTCATTATTACCCTATTTAATGTTATTTCTATTAAGTTAAGTATTTAGTGTAAGAGGTTTTAATAACATAGGCTACTTTATTAATAGGTCACAGCTGCTGAGTTGGCTAATGTATACCACACAGTGAAGCACAACTTGAGCTACAATAGTACAGACTGTGCTTTGAAACTGGCACAGAAAAGCGTTTAGCAATTCATACATCTGTAAAAGACTTGCCTGTGGGAGAACAAAATCAGAGTCACTTGTGAAGGATATGCTTGCCCCAAAAGCAGTAGCTGACGTCAACCAGACCTTATAATCCACCAATGGGAATGAGAAGCCACTTTCCTCTTCCATACGAACAGATGCCTCAAACCAAGGGAACAGGAAAATGTTTCCTATTGCAGTCCAGTTCTTCACTCCTTAGGATGGTGTAGCAAATAAAATGATTGATTTTATGGAAAAACCAGATGAATCTGCAGATGGCATTGTGAAATGCATCACCAGCTCACTGGAGAAGTTTGGATTATCTCTGAACTCAGTTTCAGCTTTTAGTGGCGACAACACACAGCCGAAACAGGTGTTCAGTAGAGCTTATCAAAAGTGAGCTCCTTGTGAGCCTCTGTTTTGATGTGGGGTGTGCAGACTTCCACTCCTTGATCATGGAGGACAAACCTCTCCTTGCTGCTGCAAGAAGCAACCAAAAATATGCATGGAAAAGGAAA
>CM060248.1:47918514-47942262 GCA_030684275.1 Acipenser oxyrinchus oxyrinchus
CAGTTGTCATTTTCTGCAAATAAATGCTCTAAATGACAATATTTTTATTTGGAATTTGGGAGAAATGTTGTCAGTAGTTTATAGAATAAAACAAAAATGTTCATTTTACCCAAACACATACAGTGCCTTGCGAAAGTATTCGGCCCCCTTGAACTTTGCGACCTTTTGCCACATTTCAGGCTTCAAACATAAAGATATGAAACTGTAATTTTTGTGAAGAATCAACAACAAGTGGGACACAATCATGAAGTGGAACGAAATTTATTGGATATTTCAAACTTTTTAACAAATAAAAACTGAAAAATTGGGTGCAAAATTATTCAGCCCCTTTACTTTCAGTGCAGCAAACTCTCTCCAGAAGTTCAGTGAGGATCTCTGAATGATCCAATGTTGACCTAAATGACTAATGATGATAAATAGAATCCACCTGTGTGTAATCAAGTCTCCATTATAAATGCACCTGCACTGTGATAGTCTCAGAGGTCCGTTTAAAGCGCAGAGAGCATCATGAAGAACAAGGAACACACCAGGCAGGTCCGAGATACTGTTGTGGAGAAGTTTAAAGCTGGATTTGGATACAAAAGATTTCCCAAGCTTTAAACATCCCAAGGAGCACTGTGCAAGCGATAATATTGAAATGGAAGGAGTATCAGACCACTGCAAATCTACCAAGACCTGGCCGTCCCTCTAAACTTTCAGCTCATACAAGGAGAAGACTGATCAGAGATGCAGCCAAGAGGCCCATGATCACTCTGGATGAACTGCAGAGATCTACAGCTGAGGTGGGAGACTCTGTCCATAGGACAACAATCAGTCGTATACTGCACAAATCTGGCCTTTATGGAAGAGTGGCAAGAAGAAAGCCATTTCTTAAAGATATCCATAAAAGTGTCGTTTACAGTTTGCCACAAGCCACCTGGGAGACACACCAAACATGTGGAAGAAGGTGCTCTGGTCAGATGAAACCAAAATCGAACTTTTGGCAACAATGCAAAACGTTATGTTTGGCGTAAAAGCAACACAGCTCATCACCCTGAACACACCATCCCCACTGTCAAACATGGTGGTGGCAGCATCATGGTTTGGGCCTGCTTTTCTTCAGCAGGGACAGGGAAGATGGTTAAAATTGATGGGAAGATGGATGGAGCCAAATACAGGACCATTCTGGAAGAAAACCTGATGGAGTCTGCAAAAGACCTGAGACTGGGACGGAGATTTGTCTTCCAACAAGACAATGATCCAAAACATAAAGCAAAATCTACAATGGAATGGTTCACAAATAAACATATCCAGGTGTTAGAATGGCCAAGTCAAAGTCCAGACCTGAATCCAATCGAGAATCTGTGGAAAGAACTGAAAACTGCTGTTCACAAATGCTCTCCATCCAACCTCACTGAGCTCGAGCTGTTTTGCAAGGAGGAATGGGCAAAAATTTCAGTCTCTCGATGTGCAAAACTGATAGAGACATACCCCAAGCGACTTACAGCTGTAATCGCAGCAAAAGGTGGCGCTACAAAGTATTAACTTAAGGGGCTGAATAATTTTGCACGCCAATTTTTCAGTTTTTTATTTGTTAAAAAGTTTGAAATATCCAATAAATTTCGTTCCACTTCATGATTGTGTCCCACTTGTTGTTGATTCTTCACAAAAATTACAGTTTCATATCTTTATGTTTGAAGCCTGAAATGTGGCAAAAGGTCGCAAAGTTCAAGGGGCCGAATACTTTCAAGGCACTGTATGTGTTTGGGTAAAATGAACATTTTGTTTTATTCCATAAAAATACTGACAACATTTCTCCCAAATTCCAAATAAAAATATTGTCATTTAGAGCATTTATTTGCAGAAAATGACAACTGGTCAAAATAACAAAAGATGCAGTGTTGTCAGACCTCGAATAATGCAAAGAAAATAAGTTCATATTCATTTTTAAACAACACAATACTAATGTTTTAACTTAGGAGTTAAAGCCAAGCCAAGTACAAGGTTGTCCTGGAAGAAAACTTGCTTCCTTCTGCTCTGACAATGTTCCCCAACTCTGAGGATTGGTTTTTTCCAGCAGGACAATGCTCCATGCCACACAGCCAGGTCAATCAAGGTGTGGATGGAGGACCACCAGATCAAGACCCTGTCATGGCCAGCCCAATCTCCAGACCTGAACCCCATTGAAAACCTCTGGAATGTGATCAAGAGGAAGATGGATGGTCACAAGCCATCAAACAAAGCCAAGCTGCTTGAATCTTTGCGCCAGGAGTGGCATAAAGTCACCCAACATCAATGTGAAAGACTGGTGGAGAGCATGCCAAGACGCATGAAAGCTGTGCTTGAAAATCAGGGTTATTCCACCAAATATTGATTTCTGAATTCTTCCTAAGTTAAAACATTAGTATTGTGTTGTTTAAAAATGAATATGAACTTATTTTCTTTGCATTATTCGAGGTCTGACAACACTTTTTGTTATTTTGACCAGTTGTCATTTTCTGCAAATAAATGCTCTAAATGACAATATTTTTATTTGGAATTTGGGAGAAATGTTGTCAGTAGTTTATAGAATAAAACAAAAATGTTCATTTTACCCAAACACATACAGTGCCTTGCGAAAGTATTCGGCCCCCTTGAACTTTGCGACCTTTTGCCACATTTCAGGCTTCAAACATAAAGATGTGAAACTGTAATTTTTTGTGAAGAATCAACAACAAGTGGGACACAATCATGAAGTGGAACGAAATTTATTGGATATTTCAAACTTTTTTAACAAATAAAAAACTGAAAAATTGGGCGTGCAAAATTATTCAGCCCCTTTACTTTCAGTGCAGCAAACTCTCTCCAGAAGTTCAGTGAGGATCTCTGAATGATCCAATGTTGACCTAAATGACTAATGATGATAAATAGAATCCACCTGTGTGTAATCAAGTCTCCGTATAAATGCACCTGCACTGTGATAGTCTCAGAGGTCCGTTTAAAGCGCAGAGAGCATCATGAAGAACAAGGAACACACCAGGCAGGTCCGAGATACTGTTGTGGAGAAGTTTAAAGCCGGATTTGGATACAAAAGATTTCCCAAGCTTTAAACATCCCAAGGAGCACTGTGCAAGCGATAATATTGAAATGGAAGGAGTATCAGACCACTGCAAATCTACCAAGACCTGGCCGTCCTCTAAACTTTCAGCTCATACAAGGAGAAGACTGATCAGAGATGCAGCCAAGAGGCCCATGATCACTCTGGATGAACTGCAGAGATCTACAGCTGAGGTGGGAGACTCTGTCCATAGGACAACAATCAGTCGTATACTGCACAAATCTGGCCTTTATGGAAGAGTGGCAAGAAGAAAGCCATTTCTTAAAGATATCCATAAAAGTGTCGTTTACAGTTTGCCACAAGCCACCTGGGAGACACACCAAACATGTGGAAGAAGGTGCTCTGGTCAGATGAAACCAAAATCGAACTTTTGGCAACAATGCAAAACGTTATGTTTGGCGTAAAAGCAACACAGCTCATCACTCCTGAACACACCATCCCCACTGTCAAACATGGTGGTGGCAGCATCATGGTTTGGGCCTGCTTTTCTTCAGCAGGGACAGGGAAGATGGTTAAAATTGATGGGAAGATGGATGGAGCCAAATACAGGACCATTCTGGAAGAAAACCTGATGGAGTCTGCAAAAGACCTGAGACTGGGACGGAGATTTGTCTTCCAACAAGACAATGATCCAAAACATAAAGCAAAATCTACAATGGAATGGTTCACAAATAAACATATCCAGGTGTTAGAATGGCCAAGTCAAAGTCCAGACCTGAATCCAATCGAGAATCTGTGGAAAGAACTGAAAACTGCTGTTCACAAATGCTCTCCATCCAACCTCACTGAGCTCGAGCTGTTTTGCAAGGAGGAATGGGCAAAATTTCAGTCTCTCGATGTGCAAAACTGATAGAGACATACCCCAAGCGACTTACAGCTGTAATCGCAGCAAAAGGTGGCGCTACAAAGTATTAACTTAAGGGGCTGAATAATTTTGCACCCAATTTTTCAGTTTTTATTTGTTAAAAAGTTTGAAATATCCAATAAATTTCGTTCCACTTCATGATTGTGTCCCACTTGTTGTTGATTCTTCACAAAAATTACAGTTTCATATCTTTATGTTTGAAGCCTGAAATGTGGCAAAAGGTCGCAAAGTTCAAGGGGCGAATACTTTCAAGAGGCACTGTATGTGTTTGGGTAAAATGAACATTTTGTTTTATTCTATAAACTACTGACAACATTTCTCCCAAATTCCAAATAAAAATATTGTCATTTAGAGCATTTATTTGCAGAAAATGACAACTGGTCAAAATAACAAAAAGTGTTGTCAGACCTCGAATAATGCAAAGAAAATAAGTTCATATTCATTTTAAACAACACAATACTAATGTTTTAACTTAGGAAGAATTCAGAAATCAATATTTGGTGGAATAACCCTGATTTTCAAGCACAGCTTTCATGCGCCTTGGCATGCTCTCCACCAGTCTTTCACATTGATGTTGGGTGACTTTATGCCACTCCTGGCAAAGATTCAAGCAGCTTGGCTTTGTTTGATGGCTTGTGACCATCCATCTTCCTCTTGATCACATTCCAGAGGTTTTCAATGGGGTTCAGGTCTGGAGATTGGGCTGGCCATGACAGGGTCTTGATCTGGTGGTCCTCCATCCACACCTTGATTGACCTGGCTGTGTGGCATGGAGCATTGTCCTGCTGGAAAACCAATCCTCAGAGTTGGGGAACATTGTCAGAGCAGAAGGAAGCAAGTTTTCTTCCAGGACAACCTTGTACTTGGCTTGGCTTTAACTCCTAAGTTAAAACATTAGTATTGTGTTGTTTAAAAATGAATATGAACTTATTTTCTTTGCATTATTCGAGGTCTGACAACACTGCATCTTTTTTGTTATTTTGACCAGTTGTCATTTTCTGCAAATAAATGCTCTAAATGACAATATTTTTATTTGGAATTTGGGAGAAATGTTGTCAGTATTTTATGGAATAAAACAAAAATGTTCATTTTACCCAAACACATACAGTGCCTTGCGAAAGTATTCGGCCCCCTTGAACTTTGCGACCTTTTGCCACATTTCAGGCTTCAAACATAAAGATATGAAACTGTAATTTTTTGTGAAGAATCAACAACAAGTGGGACACAATCATGAAGTGGAACGAAATTTATTGGATATTTCAAACTTTTTAACAAATAAAAACTGAAAAATTGGGTGCAAAATTATTCAGCCCCTTAAGTTAATACTTTGTAGCCACCTTTTGCTGCGATTACAGCTGTAAGTCGCTTGGGGTATGTCTCTATCAGTTTTGCACATCGAGAGACTGAAATTTTTGCCCATTCCTCCTTGCAAAACAGCTCGAGCTCAGTGAGGTTGGATGGAGAGCATTTGTGAACAGCAGTTTTCAGTTCTTTCCACAGATTCTCGATTGATTCAGGTCTGGACTTTGACTTGGCCATTCTAACACCTGGATATGTTTATTTGTGAACCATTCCATTGTAGATTTTGCTTTATGTTTTGGATCATTGTCTTGTTGGAAGACAAATCTCCGTCCCAGTCTCAGGTCTTTTGCAGACTCCATCAGGTTTTCTTCCAGAATGGTCCTGTATTTGGCTCCATCCATCTTCCCATCAATTTTAACCATCTTCCCTGTCCCTGCTGAAGAAAAGCAGGCCCAAACCATGATGCTGCCACCACCATGTTTGACAGTGGGGATGGTGTGTTCAGGGTGATGAGCTGTGTTGCTTTTACGCCAAACATAACGTTTTGCATTGTTGCCAAAAGTTCGATTTTGGTTTCATCTGACCAGAGCACCTTCTTCCACATGTTTGGTGTGTCTCCCAGGTGGCTTGTGGCAAACTGTAAACGACACTTTTATGGATATCTTTAAGAAATGGCTTTCTTCTTGCCACTCTTCCATAAAGGCCAGATTTGTGCAGTATACGACTGATTGTTGTCCTATGGACAGAGTCTCCCACCTCAGCTGTAGATCTCTGCAGTTCATCCAGAGTGATCATGGGCCTCTTGGCTGCATCTCTGATCAGTCTTCTCCTTGTATGAGCTGAAAGTTTAGAGGGACGGCCAGGTCTTGGTAGATTTGCAGTGGTCTGATACTCCTTCCATTTCAATATTATCGCTTGCACAGTGCTCCTTGGGATGTTTAAAGCTTGGGAAATCTTTTGTATCCAAATCCAGCTTTAAACTTCTCCACAACAGTATCTCGGACCTGCCTGGTGTGTTCCTTGTTCTTCATGATGCTCTCTGCGCTTTAAACGGACCTCTGAGACTATCACAGTGCAGGTGCATTTATACGGAGACTTGATTACACACAGGTGGATTCTATTTATCATCATTAGTCATTTAGGTCAACATTGGATCATTCAGAGATCCTCACTGAACTTCTGGAGAGAGTTTGCTGCACTGAAAGTAAAGGGGCTGAATAATTTTGCAGCCCAATTTTTCAGTTTTTATTTGTTAAAAAAGTTTGAAATATCCAATAAATTTCGTTCCACTTCATGATTGTGTCCCACTTGTTGTTGATTCTTCACAAAAATTACAGTTTCACATCTTTATGTTTGAAGCCTGAAATGTGGCAAAAGGTCGCAAAGTTCAAGGGGTCCGAATACTTTCGCAAGGCACTGTATGTGTTTGGGTAAAATGAACATTTTTGTTTTATTCTATAAACTACTGACAACATTTCTCCCAAATTCCAAATAAAAATATTGTCATTTAGAGCATTTATTTGCAGAAAATGACAACTGGTCAAAATAACAAAAAGTGTTGTCAGACCTCGAATAATGCAAAGAAAATAAGTTCATATTCATTTTAAACAACACAATACTAATGTTTTAACTTAGGAAGAATTCAGAAATCAATATTTGGTGGAATAACCCTGATTTTCAAGCACAGCTTTCATGCGTCTTGGCATGCTCTCCACCAGTCTTTCACATTGATGTTGGGTGACTTTATGCCACTCCTGGCTTAAAGATTCAAGCAGCTTGGCTTTGTTTGATGGCTTGTGACCATCCATCTTCCTCTTGATCACATTCCAGAGGTTTTCAATGGGGTTCAGGTCTGGAGATTGGGCTGGCCATGACAGGGTCTTGATCTGGTGGTCCTCCATCCACACCTTGATTGACCTGGCTGTGTGGCATGGAGCATTGTCCTGCTGGAAAAACCAATCCTCAGAGTTGGGGAACATTGTCAGAGCAGAAGGAAGCAAGTTTTCTTCCAGGACAACCTTGTACTTGGCTTGGCTTTAACTCCTAAGTTAAAACATTAGTATTGTGTTGTTTAAAAATGAATATGAACTTATTTTCTTTTGCATTATTCGAGGTCTGACAACACTGCATCTTTTGTTATTTTGACCAGTTGTCATTTTCTGCAAATAAATGCTCTAAATGACAATATTTTTATTTGGAATTTGGGAGAAATGTTGTCAGTAGTTTATAGAATAAAACAAAATGTTCATTTTACCCAAACACATACACGTACCTATAAATAGTAAAACCAGAGAAACTGATAATTTTGCAGTGGTCTCTTAATTTTTCCAGAGCTGTATATATATATATATATATATATATATATATATATATATATATATATATATATATATATATATAGATACTATTGCAAAAGTTTTAGGCAGGTGTGAAAAAATGCTGTAAAGTAAGAATGCTTTCAAAAATAGACATGTTTATAGATTATATTTATCAATTAACTAAATGCAAAGTGAGTGAACAGAAGAAAAATCTAAATCAAATCCATATTTGGTGTGACCACCCTTGCCTTCAAAACAGCATCAAGCATCAATTCTTCTAGGTACACTTGCACACAGTTTTTGAAGGAACTCGGCAGGTAGGTTGGCCCAAACATCTTGGAGAACTAACCACAGTTCTTCTGTGGATTTAGGCAGCCTCAGTTGCTTCTCTCTTCATGTAATCCCAGAAAGACTCGATGATGTTGAGATCAGGGCTCTGTGGGGGCCATACCATCACTTCCAGGACTCCTTGTTCTTCTTACGCTGAAGATAGTTCTTAATGACTTTCGCTGTATGTTTGGGGTCGCTGTCATGCTGCAGAATAAATTTGGGGCCAATCAGATGCCTCCCTGATGGTATTGCATGATGGATAAGTATCTGCCTGTACTTCTCAGCATTGAGGAGACCATTAATTCTGACCAAATCCCCAACTCCATTTGCAGAAATGCAGCCCCAAACTTGGCAAGGAACCTCCACCATGCTTCACTGTTGCCTGCAGACACTCATTCGTGGCATGCGCTCTCCAGCCCTTCGGCTTAACAAACTGCCTTCTGCTACAGCCAAATATTTCAAATTTTGACTCATCAGTCCAGAGCACCTGCTGCCATTTTTCTGCACCCCAGTTCCTGTGTTTTGTGCATAGTTGAGTCGCTTGGCCTTGTTTCCACGCCGAGGTATGGCTTTTGTCCATAAGTCTTCCATGAAGGCCACTTCTGACCAGACTTCTCCGGACAGTAGATGGGTGTACCAGGGTCCCACTGTTTTCTGCCAGTTCTGAGCTTATGGCACTGCTGGACATCTTCCGATTGGCGGGAAGTAAGCATGATGTGTCTTTCATCTGCTGCAGTAAGTTTCCTTGGCCGACCACTGCATCTCACGGTCCCTCAACGCTGCCCGTTTCTTTGTGCTTCTTCAAAGAGCTTGGACAGCACATCTGGAAACCCCTGTCTGCCTTTGAAATTTCTGCCTGGGAGAGACCTTGCTGATGCAGTATAACTACCTTGTGTCTTGTTGCTGTGCTCAGTCTTCCCATGGTGTATGACTTTTGACAGTAAACGGTCTTCAGCAACCTCACCTTGTTAGCTGAGTTTGGCTGTTCCTCACCCAGTTTTATTCCTCCTACACAGTTGTTTCTGTTTCAGTTAATGATTGTGTTTCAACCTACATATTGAAATGATGATCATTAGCACCTGTTTGGTATAATTGTTTAATCATACACCTGACTATATGCCTACAAAATCCCTGACTTTGTGCAAGTGTACCTAGAAGAATTGATGCTGTTTTGAAGGCAAAGGGTTGTCACACCAAATATGGATTTGATTTAGATTTTTCTTCTGTTCACTCACTTTGCATTTAGTTAATTGATAAATATAATCTATTAACATGTCTATTTTTGAAAGCATTCTTACTTTACAGCATTTTTTCACACCTGCCTAAAACTTTTGCACAGTACTGTATATAATCTTATTTAAAATTTATTGCAATAATGTTTCTATACTAACATAATTGCCAGATACATATTTTAATACAGAATCAGTTTATTAGCCTATTGTCATTATTACCCTATTTAATGTTATTTCTATTAAGTTAAGTATTTAGTGTAAGAGGTTTTTAATAACATAGGCTACTTTATTAATAGGTCACAGCTGCTGAGTTGGCTAATGTATACCACACAGTGAAGCACAACTTGAGCTACAATAGTACAGACTGTGCTTTGAAACTGGCACAGAAAACGTTTAGCAATTCATACATCTGTAAAAGACTTGCCTGTGGGAGAACAAAATCAGAGTCACTTGTGAAGGATATGCTTGCCCCAAAAGCAGTAGCTGACGTCAACCAGACCTTATAATCCACCAATGGGAATGAGAAGCCACTTTCCTCTTCCATACAAACAGATGCCTCAAACCAAGGGAACAGGAAAATGTTTCCTATTGCAGTCCAGTTCTTCACTCCTTAGGATGGTGTAGCAAATAAAATGATTGATTTTATGGAAAAACCAGATGAATCTGCAGATGGCATTGTGAAATGCATCACCAGCTCACTGGAGAAGTTTGGATTATCTCTGAACTCAGTTTCAGCTTTTAGTGGCGACAACACACATGTCAACTATGGTGTCCATCGCAAAACAAATGGAGCGACAGCCGAAACAGGTGTTCAGTAGAGCTTATCAAAAGTGAGCTCCTTGTGAGCCTCTGTTTTGATGTGGGGTGTGCAGACTTCCACTCCTTGATCATGGAGGACAAACCTCTCCTTGCTGCTGCAAGAAGCAACCAAAAATATGCATGGAAAAGGAAATAAAGAACTTAATGGCTGCCAATAAAGATTCAATATATGTTGGTACCATCCATGTTTGGACACAACAGCATTGTTATTAGATCATCATAAGCAATTTGTAAATCAGTAATAATTTCTACTTTACTAACAATTTCTAAATTCACATATCTTAGTCATTTTGACAACCAATTCTGATTCTTTAAAGACTTACAAACTCAGACTGTTGCGTGGCATTGCGTTAGGGTCTGATCCTTATTTTTGAGGTCATGAGGTGGCAACCCTAGTCATGAGTGACAGTAAAGGTAGGGGACAGAGCGACACAATCTGTTCCTTTGTTTTGGTTAGAAAACGACCTGGAAGGACCTGTGTTTTGTGTGGAGAAAATCGTGAGTGCTTTGTTTGTGATTATTTAGATGGCTAAACACAATCCAGGAGCTGTCGCTAAAGGCCAGCACAAACCTGGACAACACTTCACTTTGTTTTCACTAAAGAACTGTATTTTCACCACGAGCACTAGAGCACGCACTGTGGACTGGTGTTTGTGTTTGTGTATGTGTTACATGTGGGTGAATTAAAACGGGATTGTTATTATTTCAGGGCCAGCCCGCGGATTACAAATAAGCAATACATGCCGCTGTATTGCTTCTCATTGACATTGTTATTATTTACTGTTGTTAGCCATCAGGCATTTGGATTACAAAATACAACCATTAAACAACATTGTCCCTGGATTATAATTGCCTGTTTATTGATAACCTGCACCTGCACACTGTTAACCACTTTGCCACACTTCCCCACAGTAGCAGCGCTACTTACAGACCTGATTAGGAAATCTGCACCCAATATCATTAAGTGGTATGATATTGCGGAAAAGGCTTTTAAGAAAATATCCGCCATTTTATGCAGGGATCCTGTAGTGTGTCAGATTTTTTAAAGCATTTTATTGTCCAGACAGATGCCTCAGAGGTAGGCATTGGTGCAGTCCTCTCCCACGTGGTTAATGGGGAAGAGCACCCAGTAATGTATTTAAGCCGAAGCTACTACTGTGTTAGTCCAGATATGTGGTAGTGGAGAAAGAGTGCCTGGCAGTCTGTTGGGCCATGGAGGCCCTAAAATATTATCTGCTAGGAAGGGAGTCCATCCGTGTTACTAATCATTCTCCTTTAAAGTGGATGTGGGAGAATAGAGAGAAGAATTCTAACGTAACAAGTTGGTTCCTGGCAACCCGATAAGTTCAAAATAGAACACCGTAGTGGGTTGAAAAATGCAAACTCAGACGGACTGTCCAGAATACATTGCTAGGGTAGTAAGGTTGCTCGAACCAGTAGGTTTGAGCTGGGGAGAAGGATGTGTAACAAAGGAGGCAGTAATCACTATTGTCATAGGCAATGAAACAGTGGAGGTTTCTAATATGTCTATAGCGATCGTGAAACCTCAATGTTAGTTTAATATGTTAGTTTTAAAGTAGAAAAAAACCAAGCCCATAGTGTTTGATGTGTTTGATTTAGGTGCAGAAAAAGTGTGCATCAAATAAAATGTCATTAAACACTGTGTTATAGTTGTGAAATATAAAATGAAAAGTAATTATTTAGTACTCTCCCTGTAACCTAAAAAAACTACACATCCCATGAGTCAACAGTGATTCAGCTGACATGGTACCACAAGAAATATGGGTAATTTTAAGGAAGCAGGACTGTAAAACAAACGTTGGTTTCCAAGGACTGGAAAGAAGCATAAACAATTGAGCACTTACAAAATGACTGTTTTATTTTCCAATTTTGAATACAAAGGACTATGGGCCTCATTTACAAAAGGGCACAAAATTTGGAGTTAGCGCACACGTAAAGTAGTGAGCCTACCGTGCATGATAAATCAAAATTTACTGCCCCATTTACTAACACAGAATGCATTAATTTACGTGCACAGTATTTGTCTAATTTACATAGCATACCGTGCACACTACATGTATTGTGAGCGATAATTTATTTATTTATTTATTTTTTAATTTAGTGGTTGCCAATTATTTTCTCCCCAATTTAGTAATGTCCAATTATTTTTAGGCTCATCCCACTCTACCACCCCTGCGCTGACTCGGGAGGGGCGAAGACGAACATACGCTGTCCTCCGAAGCGTGTGCCGTCAGCCGCCAGCTTCTTTACACACTGCAGACTCACCATGCAGACACCCAGAGCTACAGCGTCAGAGGACAACGCAGCCCTGGGCAGCTTACAGGCAAGCCCGCAGGCGCCCGGCCAGACCACAGGGGTCGCTGGTTTGCGGTGAGCCAAGGACACCCTGGCCGACCTAGCCCTCTCCCTCCGGCGGCCGCGCCCTTGGGAGCTCCCGTCCTTGGTCGGCAAAGGAATAGCCTGGACTCGAACCGGCAACGTCCAGAATATAGGGTGCATCCTGCACTCCATGCGGGGCGCCTTTATTATTATTTTTATTATTTATTATTATTTATTTCTTAGCAGACGCCCTTATCCAGGGCGACTTACAATCGTAAGCAAATACATTTCAAGTGTTACAGTACAGGTAATAATACAATAAGAGCAAGATAAATACAATGACTAGTTCAAGCAAGTACAAGTGTGACAAAATACAATTCAATAATACAGCAGATAAAAGTGACAGTGATAGTTACATCAAGATATGATTAAATACCAAATACTACAGTTTAAACACTTGGCAGATTACAGTACTCTGAAGTACAGGATTAAATGCAGTAAAATAGGGGCAGATAAGAGTAAGTAAAGCATATTTAAGGAAGGGTGAAAGTGTCCCAGGGGAGAAACAGAGGAGTTCTACAGGTGCTGTCTGAAGAGGTGAGTCTTAAGGAGGCGCTGAATGTGGTCAGGGACTGGGCGGTCCTGACATCTGTAGGTAGGTCATTCCACCACTGCGGAGCGAGGGTGGAGAAGGAGCGGGCTCTGGAGGCAGGGGAGCGTAGAGGAGGTAGAGCCAGTCTTCTAGTGCAGGCGGAGCGGAGAGGTCGAGTGGGGGTGTAGGGAGAGATGAGGGTCTGGAGGTAGCTGGGTGCAGTCTGGTCAAGGCATCTGTAGGCTAGTACAAGAGTCTTGAACTGGATGCGAGCGGTGATCGGTAGCCAGTGGAGTGAGCGGAGTAGTGGAGTTGCGTGGGAGAAGCGAGGCAGAGAGAACACCAGGCGGGCAGCGGAGTTCTGGATGAGCTGGAGCGGACGGGTGGCGGACGCAGGGAGGCCAGCCAGGAGGGAGTTGCAGTAGTCTAGGCGGAGAGTACCAAGGCCTGGACCAGGAGCTGGGTGGCATAGTTGGTGAGGAAGGGTCGGATTCTTCGGATGTTGCTCAGGAAGAATCGGCAAGTGCGTGCCAGAGTGGAGATGTGCTGGGAATAAGAGAGGCAGGGGTCCAGGGTGACTCCGAGGTTCTTAGCGGAGGAAGAGGGAGAGAGTGTGGTAGATTCCAGAGGAACAGAGATAGAGAGATCAGAGGAGGGGAGGAGGAGGGAAAGAAAAGGAGGTCAGATTTAGAGAGGTTGAGTTTGAGGTGATGCGAGTGCATCCAGGAGGAAATAGCAGACAGACAGGTAGAGATACGGGAGGAGATGGTGGAGTCAGAGGTGGGGAAGGAGAGGAAAATCTGAGCATCATCAGCATAGAAATGGTATGAGAAACCATAGGATGCGATGAGGGGGCCCAGGGAGCGGGTGTAGAGAGAGAACAGGAGAGGACCCAAGACTGACCCTTGGGGACTCCTGTTAAGAGAGGGTGAGGTGTGGAGGTTGCTCCACGCCAGGTTACCTGGTAAGTGCGGTTGGAGAGGTAGGAGGAGAACCAGGCCAGAGCAGTGCCAGAGATCCCCAGGTCAGCAAGAGATGATAGTAGAATAGAGTGATCAACAGTGTCAAAGGCAGCAGAGAGGTCGAGGAGAATTAGGACAGAGGAGAGAGAGGCAGCTCGGGCAGACTTAAGTGAGTTGGTGACAGACAGGAGGGCGGTTTCAGTGGAGTGAGCAGAGCGGAAGCCAGATTGGAGAGGGTCGAGCAGAGAGTGGTTGGACAGGAAAGCAGAGAGCTGGCGGTGTACAGTCCGCTCGAGGGTTTTGGAGAGGAAGGGTAGGAGGGAGACAGGACGGTAGCTCTGGAGGGAGGTGGGGTCGAGGGTAGGTTTTTGAGGATGGGAGTGATAGAGGCTTTTTGAAGGCAGAGGGAAAGAGACCAGAAAGTAGAGAGGTGTTGAGAAGGGAGGAGATGAAGGGAAGTAGAGCAGGAGCAGCAGCTTGAAAGAGGTGAGTGGGGAGGGGGTCCAGGGCACACGTGGTGGGTTTGTGACCCTGGAGCAGGGAGGAGAGGTCAGAGTCTGAGAGGGGCAAGAAGGTGGAGAAGGAGGGTGAGTTAGTAGGGGATGCAGTGGGTGTAGGGGTTGGAGCAGGAGGAGGTGCGGGGAGGGAGAGGTGTTAAAGAGTTTGCGGATATCTGAGATTTTAGAAGAGAAGAAGGAGGCAAAGTCATCAGGGAGATAGAGGAGGGAGGAGGAGGGGGGAGGGTTTAGGAGGGAGGAGAAGGTAGAGAATAGTTTACGTGGGTTGTTAGTGGAGGCTTGGATTACAGATTGGAAATAAGTACATTTAGCAGAGGAGAGAGTAGAGGAGAAGGAGGAGAGGAGAGTGCGGTAAAGGTCTAGGGCAGCAGGGAGTTTGGTTCTCTTCCATTTCTTTTCAGCAGATCGCAGTGTGATTCTTGCCGAGCGGAGCGCAGAAGAGAGCCAGGGATGGGGAGGGGAGGGGCGAGCAGGTCGGGAGGTGAGGGGACAGAGGGAGTCGAGGGAGGAGGTGAGGGAGGAGAAGAGGGTGGAGGTAGCAGAGTCTACGGAGAGTTGTGAAAAGGAGTCGATAGGAGGGAGGTGAGAGAGAGCAGTGGAGGCAAGGACAGAGGGGAGAGAGAGCGGAGGTTACGGCGAGAGGTGACAGTGGGGGTAGGAGGAGCAGGGAGAGGGGGAGAGACAGAGAAAAAGAGATGAAATAGTGATCGGAGAGGTCCAGGGGGTGACAGAGAGGGTGGAGGGGCAGCAGGCCCTGGAGAAGATGAGGTCCAGTTGACGGCCAGCTTTGTGGGTAGGAGGGGATGGAGAGAGACAGAAGTCGAAGGAGTGAAGGAGAGGGAGGAATCCAGCAGAGTGGCTGGGGTTGGAGAGATGGATGTTGAAGTCACCTAACAGGACAGTTGGGGTAGACAGAGAGGGAGGGAGGAGAGTAGATAGTCGAGTTCATCCAGAAAGTGAGCGAGAGGCCCAGGGGGCGGTACAGTACAATGAGCAGGAGTTGACAGGGAGAGGTTAGTTGGACTGCATGAAATTCAAAGGTATTGACAGAGAGTGAGGAGAGATCGGAGGGGACAGAAAAGAGTAAGGAGGGAGAGAGGAGAAGACCAGTCCCACCTCCCCGTCCAGTGAGACGCTGGGTATGGGACAGGACATAGAGAGAGGACAGGGCAGCAGGAGTTACAGTGTTATCAGGGGACAGCCAGGTTTCAGTGAGAGCAAGGAAATCGAGAGAGAGGTGGGAGGCAAAGGCAGAGATGAAATCAGCTTTGTTAGCAGAAGAGTGACAGTTCCAGAGTGCACCAGAGAGTGTGCAGGAGGGGGGAGAGGCAGAGGGATGAGGTTAGAGGGGTTGGAGGAGCAGCAGCGGAGAGAGGGCAGAGGACGGGGACGAGAGGACAGAACAGGGATGTGAGAGACAGTCATAGCAGGACAGGCAAGACAAAAGGCACAGTAGGAGCAGTGGGGTGGAGGGTACAGACCTGACTAGTAGATGGCTTCTTCCAGAGCGCTGTTAGGTTCGGATCTATTCCAACAGCGTCTCGGCGCAGGCCTCCCCGCGCTGGACTCCCACAGCTAGACTCCCGGCTCTTTTGTTGAGGCTCTTCTGTTTGCTTTACTGGATGCGCCACTCGGGAGCCCTTGTGAGTCATAATTGAATGTGCACGGTAATGTCAGAGACTTCCCCATGACCACTGTGATATCAAAAGCCCCAGCAATCCAGGCGTAGCTTATTGTGAAGGTGGAGGTGGCTTACATTGACCGAAAATGAGCGATCAACAGACACAGCACTCAGCAGGGGAGATGCAGAGGCAAAGTAAATTGAAGCTGCACTGCTTACATTTTAATTTTAACTTGTAAGCCTTTTTCCTTTCTTCTTTAGCCCATTAGTTTCTACAAATGCATTAATGTACTGTATTGTTTTGGAATTCTTTAAAAGAACCCGCCTCTTTAATATAACACGCGCATTCAACATGTGCAATTGCATTGTCTGCAGTGACATTCCCATTAAGCCAATCACAGCTAACAGAAGTAGTAAAATAGCCAATCAAATAGCACACAGGATCCGTTTCTTCACGCACACATAATTTTGATTAGGATAGTGAAGTGAAGGCTTGTTTAAACTATTTATTTAACTTTGTGTAATATGTAAAATCAGTAGCCAAAAAGTAGTTGGAGATGTCACGGAAGCGAAGATGGAGGTGGAACACAGAAGATTCAAAATCGTTAGCCAGATGATTATTTGTTCAGTGAATAATTTTGAAGGCAAGGCATGAAAGATTATAGCATACAGTGTCACTATGACGCGCTGCACAAAGCAATATTTTGAGTTTACTGGAAATGAAAGAAGTGTTGAGTCTCAACAAAAGGTTTTTGAAAATGAGAAGAAAAATGAAAGTGCTGTGGATTCCATGAACAACACAACCACAGGAAAGGACTTTTTTACTTCAAGAAGCTATGGAAAGTGTAGAAATACCTTGGAAGAAACTAACTTGGATTACAGCACCAATTTTCTTACACTGGATTCTGCATCAACAGGCATTATCGAAAGCGTAATGAGCATTGTTATCAAGTATCACGAAATGAAGTCAAGTGTCTGGACAGAAGTCATAAAAGGTACATTCATAGTGCGACTGTTTACTATTTCACATTTTCACGGCTTGTCAGTATTATACATCTTTTTTGTTTTACTGTTTGAGATTTCCACTGAAATAAAATACTCTTTCTATTTCTTCCATTATATTACATTTGTGATACTGAGTTTTTTGTCAGTGTTCTAGGAAAGCTGCTTCTAGTTATATTTGCCTATTTCTGTACTATAAAATACATTATGTAATATGTTGATGAATGAAACCGTGCCTGCATACTTATTGACTAGGTATCATACAGTCTGGGTAATGTGTTTTGAGTATATTTGTGTATATTGGCCTACATACAATTTATATAGAAATTTTCACGGACATTACAATGTGTGTAATGTACACACACACACACACACACACACACACACACATATACATATATATATATATATATGTATGTATATATATATAAATAACATGGCATGGAAAAATAACAACCTCTGATTGGTTACACAGCATCACATGACCGTGCGTATATAGCATATACCATGGCTTGCATACTAATGAGCCGCTTCACACTGAATATATCACTGTGCACCACTACATTCTAAATTCCATGACAAACTGCCATTTTATTTGTTATTAGTTACAAAACCACTGCCAAAAATGAGTGACATTCCACCTATTTCCTTTAATATATTTTGGGATGAAAACAGATAACTGGTACAACACCAACTTGCTGAGTTTCTGATAAATAAGTAATATAAATGTTACAATATACAGTGGTTTGCAGAAGTATTCACCCCCTACCAATAATGTCACATTTTGTTGAATTACAAATAATGTGTGCACAGTTTTTCAAACAAACTTTTTTTATTCAAAGCTGTAGTGGTTAAACTAAACACTGTATATGAGGAGGAGGTTAAATGTCAGCAAAACTTGTAAAGAAAATGCACAGAATAAAATGTACTGGTTGCATAAGTATTCAGCCCCTTAAGTCAGTACTTGGTAGAAGCACCTTTTACAGCAATTACTGAGTCTTTTTGGATAGGTCTCTACCAGCTTTGCACAGTAGGATGGTGAACTTTTTGCCCATTTTTTACGAGAAAATTGCTCCAGTTCTGATAAGTTTTTTGGGATCGTCGATGGACTGCAATCTTCAAGACTCGCCATAAATGTTCGATTGGATTCAAGTCAGGACTTTGACTGGGTGTCACAAAGGCGGCCGAGTGGGCGTCAGACCAGAAGCAGGAACTGGAAAAGGATACCGCAGGTAGAGTGAAATGGCGTTTGCCGTCTTTATTGTAAATACCACAAAAAATAAATAAAAGGTTTAAACAAAAACACTTTGCTCACAGAGCGAAAATAAAAGATTTAAACAAAACAAATCTCAAACACAAAACAATCCTTAAGGACCGGCTGGGCAGTAGCCTTCACGGAACCTATAGCTTTTCGTTTCGTTTTTAGATTTCTCTCTTCTCGCTCTCCGTACTCTCCTCTGTACACCCACCACCTCGAGCTGCAGAGCTGCAGGCTTTTTATATTCAGGTGACCATCTCCCGATTAGCAACCAAATTAATCACTTAATTAATTCGGGAGATGGCCACCTTCTGCACGAAGTTTAATTATGTTGTGGATGGGGCTACCCATCCACGCTAAACAAAACAAACAATCGGCCATGCCGTCCTAATACAAAACAATAACATACGCGCTTGCGTCATACATTTAAATACTAAATCATAATAAACCAATACAAAATAACACAGGGGGAGGGGACCCGCGTTCTAAACTAAAATAAACAAAACAATGTACAGGGCTGCTCGCCCTGTTACATATCCCCCTTGTGCAACGCACACATGGCCCTCGGCCACCTCCCCTCAGTCTTAAAGTCCCGGAAGAGGGAGAAGCAAGGTGTTTCTGGGGTGGCCATGGTGGAATGTCCTCCACCCCACTTCTTGGTGGCTAACAGCTCCCTCTTCGGGGCTTCAGCCACACCATATCCTGCCGCGAAGTGCGGCTGGGGAACTGGTCTCCTGACCTCCCCCTCCTCTTCATGGCCGGCAGCTCCCCTTCGTGGGGCTCCGACCACGATCTCGGCCGCGAAAGTGCGGCTGGGGAAGCTGGTCTCCTGACCTCCCCCTTCTTCATGGCGGCAGCTCCCCTCCGTGGGGCTCCGACCACAGTGTAGCAACCCCAGGCGAAGCAGGACCCTTGGCGACCCCAGGCGAAGCAGGATCCCTGGCGACCCCAGGCGGCAGGATCCCTGGCGACCCCAGGCGAAGCAGGACCCTCGAGGCACGGCGGCAGCAGCGGACCCTCCGGGCGGCGGCAGCAGCGGACCCTCGGGAGGCGACGGCGGCAGCAGCGGACCCTCGGGAGGCGCGGCGGCAGCAGCGGACCCTCGGGAGGCGGCGGCGGCAGCAGCGACCCTCGGGAGGCGGCGGCGGCAGCAGCGACCCTCGGGAGGCGAACTCGGGAGGGGAGCCCCTGGCCATGAAGGCGGCAGCGGGAGCTCTACTTCTCCCTCGTACCCTGTACCCTGTTTGGAGGAAAAGGCAGCCCCAGGCGATGCGGAGCAACAGGCAGCCCCAGGCGAAGCGGTCGTGGCATCCCTGAGCGGTGCATGGCTGGTATCCTTGGGCGGTGCGAGGCTGGCATCCTTGGGCTGCCCTCTTTGCAGCCGCTGCGTCCTAGCGGTTTTCCTCCATGCTCCCCTCAGCAACCTATGCAGCGGCTGCTGAGGTCCGGCAGCATCCTGCCCTGGTTCATCCTGTCGTGAAGGGAGAGGCAGCTCCTGCTCCTCTTCCTTGGGTGGTGGAGGCAGAGGCAGCTCCTGCTGCTCTCCTCCTGGCGAGGGCAGGGGCTCCTCTCCCTTCTGGCTGCGAAGGTGGCAGGGACTCCTCCCTTCTGGCTGCGGCGGCAGGGGCTCCTCCCCTTCTGGCTGCAGGCGGCAGGGGCTCCTCCCTTCTGGCTGCGGCGAGCAGGGCTCCTCCCCTTCTGGCTGCGAAGGCGGCAGGGGCTCCTCCCCTTCTGGCTGCAGCGGGGGAACCAGCAGGCATGCTCCCTCTGCTGACAGAGGTGGGAGCAGCAAGTCGCCCTCCCACGGCGGTGGAGGCAGAACCAGCAGGAACTCACCCTCTGCTGGCGGAGATGGGGACAGCAGGCATTCTCCCTCTGCTGGCAGCTCGGGTCCTAGGGCTGTGGAAGCACAGACTTCCCCCTCTTTGGGCTGTGGACGTTTGGGCTCCTCCCACTCAGGCGCAGGACGTTCGGGCTCCTCCCACTCAGGCGCAGGACGTTCGGGCTCCTCCCACTCAGGCGCAGGACGTTCGGGCTCCTCCCACTCAGGCGCAGGACGTTCGGGCTCCTCCCACTCAGGCGCAGGACGTTCGGGCTCCTCCCACTCAGGCGCAGGACGTTCGGGCTCCTCCCACTCAGGTACTGGAGAGGGCAGCGACTGCTCCTCTCCCTCTTGCTCACTGGAAGGCACCCCTCCCATGTCTGCAGCTAGGTACCCCAGCACCACCGCTGCAAGGTCACGAACTGATGCCGGGTTGTGCTGTTGCTCCCAGTCCTCCCATCGCTCCCCATCTCGCATCTGCAGCGTGTTAATAACCCAGGGAGGTCACTGGCGAAGTTCCCCTCGGGTGCACCAGCCAGTCCCATATTTCCGGGACGGTGGGGAACCCGGTGGCAGTGGGGGTAGAGGGGTGGCTACTGATGCTTGGGGTGACAGCTGCTCCTTTCCCTGAGCCCACGTATACGGGCACCCTGCCCCGCTTGTGGCTGTCCTCCTCCCAGCCCGGCATGCAGGACGAGTGCTGCAGCTGTTGTTGTTGTTGCTGCTGCTGCTTCCTGCAGCTCTTTCTCCCATCCTCGCTTTACTGCAGCAACAAAACAACAAAAAAAAACCCTACTGGCAAAACTGGAAAAACTGCGGTACCCGCTCTGGCCTGAGTCCTGGAGGTGCTGTAGATCCCAGCGGACACCACGTGTCACAAAGACTGCCGGAGTGGGCGGCGCCAGACCAGAAGCAGGAACTGGAAAAGGATACCGCAGGTAGAGTGAAATGGCGTTTGCGCCGTCTTTATTGTAAATACCACAAAAAATAAATAAAAGGTTTAAACAAAAACACTTTGCTCACAGAGCGAAAATAAAGATTTAAACAAAACAAATCTCAAACACAAAACAATCCTTAAGGACCGGCTGGGCAGTAGCCTTCACGGAACTTATAGCTTTTTTCGTTTCGTTTCTGTTTTAGATTTCTCTCTCTCCTCACTCTCCTCTGTACACCCACCACCTCGAGCTGCAGAGCTGCAGGCTTTTATATTCAGGTGACCCTCTCCCGATTAGCAACCAAATTAATCACTTAATTAATTCGGGAGATGGCCACCTTCTGCACGAAGTTTATTATGTTGTGGATGGGGCTACCCATCCACGCTAAACAAAACAAACAATCGGCCATGCCGTCCTAATACAAAACAATAACATACGGCGCCGGCCATACATTTAAATACTAAATCATAATAAACCAATACAAAATAACACAGGGGCGGAGGGGGACCCCGCGTTCTAAACTAAAATAAACAAAACAATGTACAGGGCTGCTCGCCCTGTTATACTGGGCCACTCAAGAACATTAATTATCTTCTTGTTTAACCACTCCAGTGTGGCTTTGGCTTTGTGCTTCGGGTCGTTGTCCTGCTGAAATGTGAATTTCCTCCCCAGTTTCAGAGTCTAGGCTGACTCAAACAGGTTTTCCTCAAGGATTTGCCTGTACTTTGCACCATCCATTCTCCCCTCTATCCTGACAAGCTTCCCAATCCCTGCTGAAGAGAAGCATCCCCATAACATGATGCTGCCACCACCATGCACGACAGTATCCCACACTAGATATACCCATTGTGGTATGTATAGCGCTGTCAATTAAATGCAGTCAATTTCATGTAAATATTTTGGGAGATTTTTTTAACGCGACGTTAATTGGACTTCTATCTTGTCCCTCTTAGCATACTATAATTAATTTCCAGTGGCACCATTTTTAGCACATGCCAGGATTGGATGAGTGTAGTCACAGAACCGCATTATGTAGCAAAGCACTCAAACTGAAGGACTTGTGAATGGGATGCTTATTTTGGAAAAACTTTGACGGTTCATTGGATAGAAAGAGGGTTACTTATACTGTCAAAGTGAGTTCCAGTATCACATAAGTGCATCTAGTCTGCTGTACCGCCTGCGTGCTAAATATGCTTTCACTTGTCAAAATACGCTCTAGTAGTTTTTTCTTCTACAGACAACAATACAACAACAAATGAAACCTGTAAGTTTCGACAGAGTACTCTTTTGAGAGGAATGGTAGTTCCTTCTGCCAAGTTATCAGCGAGAGACTCTACAGCAAGGATAGTTTTCGTGTTTTCAGGGTATTAGTGCAGCAAAAGGAAATCAGCCAATAGCACCATTTCACTTTTAGTTTGTAGTTCCCAACACTCTTTGGTGAAATGTACAAAAAGTCAATACCTGTCATACAGCAAGAGAAATAAGTCACCAAAGGAAGGTAAAATGTCTCAGTTTTGTTTTTGCTGATTTTTGCAGACCCCAGGCACTTTTATCCATGGCAGCTGTGAGGAGTAGTGGTTAGGGCTCTGGACTCTTGACCAGAGGGTCATGGGTTCAATCCTAGGTGGGGACACTGTTGCTGTACCCTTGAGCAAGGTACTTTACCTAGATTGCTCCAGTAAAACCTGACTGTATAAATGGATAATTGTTTGTAAAAATAATGTGTAAAAATAATGTGATTGTATGTAACAATTGTAAGTTGCCCTGGATAAGGCTGCCTGCTAAGAAATAAATAATAATAATTACAGACATCCGAGTTTAATTACAATTAACTTATTTTGTCAACATGGAAATATACTAGGGAATATCATCTGATCTGAAACAAAACACATTGGAAATGTGAAAGAACGGCAAGTTATCAAAAGTGCCCAGTCATTTAAAGTGGAGATATCAAAACACAAGAAACTATTGGGGCAACCTTGGCCAGCACCAAGCAAATAGGCACAACTGTAAAAGTGGTGGGGTCAAAAAACATTTTTTAATGTCTGGGTGTCTAGCATGCGTGGGCCTAACATGGGATTTGAAACTGTAACATTCCGTTTGCAAGCATGTTGCGTTACTGTCAGTGCTACATGATTAGTGCTTTGAAAGATGAAGTCAGCCAGCTGAGAATTCTCGGGACTTATTTTTACATTTTGGAATTTTTTTTGAGTCATCTCATCATTCTGAGATTCTGATCTTGATCTCTGAAAAATTTTGGTTTCCTGTCAGTGTAACGCTCATTATGGTCCCTATTGATGGGATACTGGTTGATGAGAGTAACACTATTTGTGGTCCTCACTGGACAAAAAGAACATTAATTTCTCAGAATTAGCTATTCTGAAGGATAGCCTATGTATTTGGTAAAAGTAAAACATGCGTAAGTACATTAATAATACGGACAGCAGTGTGGAGTAGTGGTTAGGGCTCTGGACTCTTGACCAGAGGGTCGTGGGTTCAATCCTAGGTGGGGACACTACTGCTGTACCCTTGAGCAAGGTACTTTACCTAGATTGCTCCAGTAAAACCCAAATGGATAATTTATTTCTTTTCACTATCATATAAACACTGCCATTTAATACTGTATGAAACGAAAATAAATACTCAACAGTTCTTGTTAATTGTATATTAGAATTTTGTACATAAAGGTTGTCATGCTTTCATATATTTTTACTTTCAAATAGATATTGTAATGACCGATCAATTACTTTGTTGTA